>JAWPHD010014225.1:0-62728 GCA_037043455.1 Cyrtodaria siliqua | reverse complement strand
GGCCGCCACGGTTAAAAATAGATTTTCAAAAAACAAGTGTAGCGACTACTTCCTGAAATCGAAATCACTCAGTAGAGCTTCAAGGTCATTGACCTCTTGTTTGAAAATATATTTATCTAAATAATAAAGAATTTCTCTGTTTAAAGGGACACTGTAACTTTGAGATTATAAAGCACAATATACGTATATAATTATGTTAACGACATTACACAACTACAATACTGAATATTCCAATGATATCTTCTTCAGACGGTACATGTATTTAAGTGGATTTTTCATTTCTCTATATCCAAAACATGTAAAGATTCTGGAAATAAATATGTAACTGAACAAATAAAACCCCCTTTCTTCCTCTCTCTCTGGGGTGGCTCTAAATATTTCTATTTATGGACAGTGTCCCTTTAATACTGATAAGTGGAAAACATTCATGATTGTTTACCATATGACGTTGAATACAAGCTTTAAAAGGCTGTATAACTCTGCCAAAATGAAAGTCAGAGTTATTGGTATAACTCTGCCGAAATGAAAGTTATTGGTCATAGATAACGACGTTCCTTGTGGTAAGATGAAGATGTGTTAAGGAAAACTATGAATGCTAACCTACTGAATGCTGACAACAGTGTTTGACCGCGTTAACAGTTACTATAAACCCTCGATTTTGTCCAGATGAAGATTGCTTGAAACATGTATGATGGACATGTGAGCCGCAACACACAAAACGTCCCTTCGGATGTTTAGACGACAACGTCATGAAGTAACAATTTATGACGTCGGCCGGTAATCAATTAATTGCTAATCAAATTTCTCGTCACCTGTGTTTTACCTAATTATTATATCATAGGGAATATTTTTCTTTATATAAATAGTTGATGCTATAAAAAATGGTAATTGTTTATGTTTTTTTGTTCTTATTTAATCAACAACGTCGTCCAAGACGCCGACGTCAAATTTTCAAATTGAGATTAAATGATTTTTAATTAAGATATCAACATAAAATAAAGAGATTTTTAAAGAGAAAATCACTGTGTTTCATTAACATCAAAAAACATAAAATGTCAAAAATTTATCTGAAGGGTCGTTTTCGCGTGTTTCGGTTCGTCACTTTAGGCGAGACACCATGTTTCTGTGTTATTGTTGGTCACTTCTTACACATATAGCTATGTGTCCTGCACTATCTAAGTTGACTTTTCTGCATCAGGTAGACCATGGAGAGTGGAGAGTGCCAGAATCCTGCACTTTTCTGCTACAGGTAGACCTTGGAGATAGCCAGTATACTACAAGTAGACTATGGAGAGTGCCAGTATCATGCATTATCTAAGATAACCTTTATACTACATGTAGAGACCATGGAGAGAGCCAGTATTCTGCACTATGTAAGTTGACTTTCCTACTACAGATAGACCATGGAGAGTGCCAGTATCCTGCACTATCTAAGCTGACTTTTCTACTACAGGTAGAGACCATGGAGAGAGCCAGTATCCTGCACTATCTAAGTTGACTTTTCTACTACAGGTAGAGACCATGGAGAGAGCCAGTATCCTGCACTATCTAAGTTGACTTTTCTACTACAGGTAGAGACCATGGAGAGAGCCAGTATCCTGCACTATCTAAGTTGACTTTTCTACTACAGGTAGAGACCATGGAGAGAGCCAGTATCCTGCACTATCTAAGTTGACTTTTCTACTACATGTAGAGACCATGGAGAGAGCCAGTATCCTGCACTATCTAAGCTGACTTTTCTACTACATGTAGAGACCATGGAGAGAGCCAGTATTCTGGACTTTGTAAGTTGACTTCTCTGCTACGGGTAGACCATGGAGAGTGCCAGTATCCTGCACTATCTAAGTTGTTTTTTTCTGCTACAGGTAGACCATGGAGAGTGCCAGTAACCTGCACTATGTAAGTTGACTTTTCTAATACAGGTAGACTGGAGAGTGCCAGTATTCTGCACTACATGTACCTAAGTTGATTTTTCTGCTACAGGTAGACCATGGGGAGTGCCTGTATCCTGCACTATCTAAGTTGACTTTTCTGCATCAGGCAGACCATGGTGAGTGCCAGTATCCTGCAATATGTAAGTTGATTTTTCTTGCTACAGGTAGACCGTGGAGAGTGCCAGTAACCTGCACTATGTAAGTTGACTTTTCTAATACAGGTCGACAATGGAGAGTGCCAGTATTCTGCACTACCTAAGTTGATTTTTCTACTACAGGTAGACCATGGAGAGTGCCAGTATCCTGCATTAAGTGAACTTTTCTACAACAGGTAGACATACCATGGCGAGTGCCAGTATCCTGTACTATTTAAGATGACTTTTATACTACAGCTAGCAGGGATCACCCTAGGATTGACTTTCAATGAGACAAAATGTCCCATTTGATTGATTTTAATGAGACATTCACCATTTTCATGAAACATTTCCGATGCGAAGCTGACTGCCAGCAGTCGTTCGTCCACCGCGCGTAGTACTGGAGGTTGCTAGTGGGGCATGCGCCCCAGAACATTTTTGAAATTAAGATGTGATTTCCTGCATTATGGCTCATTCCCACCCCTCCCCAAATCTTTTGACAACAACTAATACAATTAAAGAGACAGACAGACAATGTCTCCCTAGTATGGGGGAATGTTTTGGAAATTGAGAATATGACCCAATAGCCCAGCCATTTCACACCTGACATTTGCCAAACAATCACGGTTAATATAGTGTTAAATACCTCAGATTTTGAAAAGGGAAGGGTGTTCCCTGAAAAAAGGCTATTTTTTAAGCGCTCTGAATTATGTAAAAAGGGCATTTTCGAGCGCGCGAAAACTTCATAATGAAACAAACAAAAGTGTCAATTTTATTGATACAAAGGAAATAAAATATAAAGTTGTTATAGTTAAAAATACAGTTACATGTGTAATGGAGTCCTCCATTTATTTGTTTTAGTTGATTTTCTAGATTCTTTCTTTTCTTCTTTCCTCTTGTATACAATTTATTGTCAATACATTGAAGTTAACACGGAGCCGTTGTTTCTTTTTACGTGAATAACATTTAAAAATAAAATAATCTGAAAAGCGCAAAGCAAAATAGAAGTTGTTAAAGCATCCGAAATAAAGCATGTCCGAATTTATGTCAACTTTTTAACATAGTTTTACAATTGCTTGCACCAGTTCATAGTTAATTGCGTCAAATTATTATAGATCGGAGGATAATGGTCAGATATTACTAGAAGTTGATGAATTGTTATAAAAATGGCCATGTTTATTCATAATAAATCAATTTACTTTTGACACTGCGAAGCGAAAGCGAACCGGAAGTTTACAGACATAACAATGTCGTTTTGATTTTTTTCATGTGATTTTCGAATAATTTGATATTTTCTCATTTTATGTTTTAATCGCGAATAAATGGATCTGAACAAATTTACACAAGATTTTGAATGAAATATAAATATATATATTTTCATAACAAATCGACATGGTGAAAATGGATTTCCCCGACTTCGGTGCGACAATTTTGCCCATTTGTATTTTTCATGCGATTTTTGATATTTTAATGCAAGAATATCGCGGAATCGCGGCCTAGAATGATCCCTGAGGTAGACCATGGAGAGTGCCAGCATCCTGCACTATGTAAGTTGACTTTTCTGCTACAGATAGACCATGTTGCCAGTGCACTTCGTAAGTTGACTTTTCTACTACAGGTAGACCATGGAGAGTGCCAATATCCTGCATTAAGTTAACTTTTCTACTACAGGTAGACAGACCATGGAAAGTGCCAGTATTCTGCAATATCTAAGTTGACTTTTCTACTACAGGTAGACCATGGAGAGTGCCAGTATTTTGCAATATCTAATTTGACTTTTCTGCTACAGGTAGACCATGGAGAGTGCCAGTATCCTGCACTATCTACTGGACATCATCCAGACTGAAGGCCTCAGCAACATGGCCAGGCTTGCTTCCATGACCATACTGTCCAAACTGTTTGACAGTGATCAGGGTCATCAGATACAGCTTAAATGTCTGGAAGCAGATATCACTTCCTCCCTTCTTGGTGCTCTAGACACTGGCCTGTCTGCCAAATGTGACCCAGCTGATGTTGTGTACGTCTCAGTTGCCATGGAGATCATGGGGAAACTTTCCAGGCTATCAATTGGTGCAATACAAACACTGATTACAAAGAATGTCTTTAGGAGATTGCTGGCATACTTGGACATTGATGGAGGGTTTTATAAGTTTCCGGAAAGCACAAGAACAAAAATTGCAGCTTTATGTGAAAACAAACAGCTGATAGGAAATGTTCGAGTCGTTTCCATGGCAAGTGAACCATTGGATTATATTCATAAACATACAAAAAATAAGCTAAAAAGGTGAGAAATAAAAATTAGAAAGTACCTCAAAACCACATATTTAGATCTTTTATATCTTTTGAATACGTCAAGTAAGAAAATATATGTGTTTCTGCCAATCTAAATACAGGGTTATTGTAAGGTAGGCTGTTGTTATTTTGCAGTCATAATTATATATGAATATAACAGATATCAGTGTTTTTCAGTCACAATGCCATTATTTTATGGGTAGACTATTGCTGAAAAATAGCAGATTCATGATGGACAATGTTATTATGCAAAAGCTTAAAGAAACATTACATACCTTTTCCTGGTCGCCATGAAACTGGTACTCCTTACACACGGTGTAACCTGATCAATCATGCTGACATTGCACAGAAATATGAACCTGATCAATTGTGCTAGCATTGCACAGAAATATGAACCTGATCAATCTTGCTAGCATTGCACAGCAATATGAACCTGATCAATCGTGCTAGCATTGCACAGAAATATGAACCTGATCAATCTTGCTAGCATTGCACAGCAATATGAACCTGATCAATCGTGCTAGCATTGCACAGAAATATGAACCTGATCAATCTTGCTAGCATTGCACAGCAATATGAACCTGATCAATCGTGTTAGCATTGTACAGAAATATGAACCTGATCAATCTTTCTGACATTGCACAGAAATATGATCCTGATCAATCTTGCTGACATTGCACGGAAATATGAACCTGATCAATCCTGCTGACATTGCACAGAAATATGAACCTGATCCATCTTGCTGACATTGCACAGAACTATGAACCTGATCAATCATGCTGACATTGCACAGACAGAAATATGAACCTGATCATTCCTGCTGACATTGCACAGAAATATGAACCTGATCAATCCTGCTGACATTGCACAGAAATATGAACCTGATCAATCCTGCTGACATTGCACTGAAATATGAACCTGATCAATCCTGCTGACATTGCACAGAAATATGAACCTGATCAATCATGCTGACATTGCACAGACAGAAATATGAACCTGATCATTCCTGCTGACATTGCACAGAAATATGACCTGATCAATCCTGCTGACATTGCACAGAAATATGAACCTGATCAATCATGCTGACATTGCACAGAAATATGAACCTGATCAATCATGCTGACATTGCACAGACAGAAATATGAACCAGATCATTCCTGCTGACATTGCACAGAAATATGAACCTGATCAATCCTGCTGACATTGCACAGAAATATGAACCTGTGCAAATATGACCTGATCAATCGTGCTGACATTGCACAGAAATATGAACCTGGTCAATCGTGCTGACATTGCACAGAAATATGAAGTTGATCAATCGTGCTGACATTGCACAGAAATATGATCCTAATCAATCATGCTGATATTGCACAGAAATATGAACCTGATCAATCTTTCTGACATTGCACAGAAATATGAACCTGATAAATCGTGCTGACATTGCACATAACTATGAACCAGATCAATCCTGCTGACATTACACAGAAATATGCACCTGATCAATCCTGCTGACATTGCACAGAAATATGATCCTGATCAATTGTGCTGACATTGCACAGAAATATGATCCTGATCAATCGTGCTGACATTGCACAGAAATATGATCCTGATCAATCCTGCTGACATTGCACAGAAACATGATGCTGTTCAATTGTGCTGACATTGCACATAACTATGAACCAGATCAATCCTGCTGACATTGCACAGAAATATGATCGTGATCAATTGTGCTGACATTGCACAGAAATATGATCCTGATCAATCGTGCTGACATTGCACATAACTATGAACCAGATCAATCCTGCTGACATTACACAGAAATATGAACCTTATCAATCCTGCTGACATTGCACAGAAATATGAACCTGATCAATATTTCTGACATTGCACAAAAATATGAACCTGATCAATCATGCTGACATTGCACATAACTATGAACCAGATCAATCCTGCTGACATTTCACAGAAATATGAACCTGATCAATCTTTCTGACATTGCACAGAAATATGAACCTGATAATCATGCTGACATTGCACATAACTATGAACCAAATCAATCAGGCTAGCATTGCACATAAATATGATCCTGATCAATCGTGCTAGCATTGCACACAAATATGAACCTGATGAATCATGCTGACATTGCACATAAATATGAACCTCATCAATCGTGCTAGCATTGCACAGAAATATGAACCTTATCAATCGTGCTGACATTGCACAGAAGTATGAACCTGTGCAAATTTGAACCTCATCAGTCATGCTGACATTGCACAGAAGTATGAACCTGTGCAAATATGAACCTGATCAATCGTGGTGACATTGCACAGAAATATGAACCTGATCAATCCTGCTGACATTGCACAGAATTATTATAAACCTGATCAATCATGCTGACATTGCACAGAAATATGAACCTGATTAATCATGTTAGAATTACACAGAAATATGATCCTGATCAATCGTGCTGACCTAGTCCTTGCACAGAAATATGAAGCTGATCAATTGTGCTGACATTACACAGAAATATGAACCTGATCAATCCTGCTGACATTGTTTAGAAGTATGAACCCGATCAATCTTGCTGACATTGCATAGGAATATGAACCTGATCCATTGTGCTGACATTGCACATAACTATGAACCAGATCAATCCTGCTGACATTACACAGAAATATTACCTACTCAATCTTTCTGACATTGCCAAGAAATATGAACCTGATCAATCGTGCTGACATTGCACATAACTATGAACCAGATCAATCAGGCTAGCATTGCACATAAATATGATCCTGATTAATCATGCTAGCATTGCACAGAAATATGAACCTGATCAATCCTGCTGACATTGCACAGAAATATGAACCTGTGCAAATATGAACCTGATCAATCGCGCTGACATTGCACAGGTGCTGACATTGCACAGAAATATGAACCTGTGCAGATATGAACCTGATCAATCGTGCTGACATTGCACAGAAATATGAAGCTGATCAATCGTGCTAGCATTGCACAGAAATATGATATGGATCAATTGTGCTGACATTACACAGAAATATGAACCTGTGCAAATATAAACCTGATTAATCGTGCTGATATTGCAAAGAAATATGATCCGGATCAATTGTGCTGACATTACACAGAAATATGATCCTGATCAATCCTGCTGACATTGCACAGAAATATGAACCTGATCAATTTTGCTGACTTTGCACAGAAATAAGAACCTGGTCAATCGTGCTGACACTGTACATAAATATGATCCTGATCAACCGTGCTAGCATTGCACAGAAATATGAACCCGATCAATTGTGTTAGCATTGCACATTAATATGATACTGATCATTCGTGCTGACATTGCACATAAATATGATCCTGATCAATCGTGCTGACATTGTACAGAAATATGAACCTGATCAATCGTGCTGACTTTGCATAGAAATATGAACCTGATCATTGCACAGGAATATGAACCTGATCAATTGTGCTGGCATTGCACAGAAATATGATCTTGATCAATCATGCTGACATGGCATAGAAATATGATCCTGATCAATCGTGCTGACATTGCACAGAAATATGAACCTGATCAATCGTGCTAGCATTACACAGGAGTATGATCCGCAGAAACATGAACCTGATCAATCGTGCTAGTATTGCACAGAAATATGAACCAGATCAAACTTGCTGACATTGCACAGAAATATGAACTTGATCAATCTTGCTGACATTGTACAGAAATATGAACCTGATCAATCGTGCTGACTTTGCATAGAAATATGAACCTGATCATTGCACAGGAATATGAACCTGATCAATTGTGCTGGCATTGCACAGAAATATGATCCTGATCAATCATGCTGACATGGCATAGAAATATGATCCTGATCAATCGTGCTAGCATTACACAGGAATATGATCCGCAGAAACATGAACCTGATCAATCGTGCTAGTATTGCACAGAAATATGAACCAGATCAAACTTGCTGACATTGCACAGAAATATGAACTTGATCAATCTTGCTGACATTGTACAGAAATATGATCTGTAGAAATATGAACCTGATCAATCGTGCTGACATTGCACAGAAATATGAACCTGATCAATTGTGCTGGCATTGCACAGAAATATGATCCTGATCAATCATGCTGACATGGCATAGAAATATGATCCTGATCAATCGTGCTGACATTGCACAGAAATATGAACCTGATCAATCGTGCTAGCATTACACAGGAGTATGATCCGCAGAAACATGAACCGGATCAATCGTGCTAGTATTGCACAGAAATATGAACCAGATCAAACTTGCTGACATTGCACAGAAATATGAACCTGATCAATCGTGCTGACTTTGCATAGAAATATGAACCTGATCATTGCACAGGAATATGAACCTGATCAATTGTGCTGGCATTGCACAGAAATATGATCCTGATCAATCATGCTGACATAGCATAGAAATATGATCCTGATCAATCGTGCTAGCATTACACAGGAATATGATCCGCAGAAACATGAACCTGATCAATCGTGCTAGTATTGCACAGAAATATGAACCAGATCAAACTTGCTGACATTGCACAGAAATATGAACTTGATCAATCTTGCTGACATTGTACAGAAATATGATCTGTAGAAATATGAACCTGATCAATCGTGCTGACATTGCACAGAAATATGAACTTGATCAATCTTGCCGACATTGTACAGAAATATAAACCAGATCAATCTTGATGACATTGCACAGAAATATGAACCTGATCAATTGTGGTAATGGTGCTCAGACCCACATGCATGCAGTTATTGAAACTGTATGAAAACCATACTTTGGGTAAATTGTTATGAATATTGTGAGATGATGTTATCTAACAGCAGTTATTTGCTTACAGTTTGGAAATTATGCAGGCATCTTGGGATATTTTGTTTTGTGTGGAGGGAGGATATAAAGAAAGAAACGGAAACACACATATTTTTAGCTCACATGATCCAAAGGTTCAAGTGAGCTATTGTGGTCACTTTCGTTTGCAATGTGTAATGTCATTTTTCGCAAATTGTGACACTGGTGTGCCACGATGGTCACAGTTTTACTATGAGTTATATGGGAAAACCTTTAGCAAATATTCTTCTACACAAGCTAGAGATCTAATATTTTGCATGTGTCCTAACTTTATGGTTCTATACCAAATTTGTTTAAATGGTGATCCTGGTGATTAATTTTTATATGCCCCGCCAGTTTGAAAAGCGGGGCGTCTTATGGTATGGGGTTGTCCGTAAACAATTCGCCTTCCGGATGATAACTTCGAAATCAACCCACACTCATGAAACTTCATGGGTACATTGCCCTGGATGAGAGGAGAAAAACTGTTGTTTTTGGCTTCAGTGGATCAAAGGCCAAGGTCACCATGACCTTATATAGAAATAGGCATTCCATGCGGTAACCTCAAAACCATAATATCCACACTCATGAAACTTCATAGGCAGGGCTGTACAAATCCTATAGCCCGACGCCCGGGACTAGTCCAAAACCAAAGTCGGGCGTGTCACTTTTTCAAAGATTTCAGTCCCGGACTAGTCCAATTTTAAAAAAAAAGAAAGTCGGGCGTGTCACTGTTTTGAAAGATTTCAGTCCCAGATCCCAGATTTGTCCAATTAATAATGTCGTTTGTCTGTTGTTTATGTCTCAAGATAGGCGTAGACATCTCTGGGAAGGGATTATGCTAATTGCTTTGATCGATCACATCAGAAACCCGGCGGGAAGCATACTTTCCTACAACTATGATATACCCCGAGGCAATTTTCGCACCTCGCCATGTTTTGTTTACAAATTAGACTGTACAGGGAATAAACACGCCTTATCCAATGAGATTGCGTATAGCTGAACAATTGACCAATCGTAGGTTCTGTTACTGTTAGACAAGTGCGTGTTGAAAACGTGATCGAAGCAACAATCTGAAATAACTTATGAGGTGATTAAATGATACCACCGAATAATGATTAGAATTGTATTTTCTTAATTGTTTGATAAAACGGACCTTTTGGCATTCCAAACAAATTAATGCATGAAAAAGAGTTAATAATAGATGACATTTCTACTGAATTTTCAGCAATATTTTACTTCCGGAAAAGTGCGGAGTCATAGTAGTTCGGATAGGTACATAAGTTCAGATGGAGGAAAAACTTCTTTTTTTATTAAATATTGTTTTTAGCTTGGGAATTGGGAAACAAAACACATACATTGGTCTTATATGTCTTAATGAGGAATAAGCCTTTCAGGAAGAAGTTTGAGAATCATATTTACACCCTTCATAGAAATCCATACAAATTGATAGAAAGATGAATAAATAGATACAATCCTTTCTTCTATAGTTAAAGTATAATATATATATATATATATAAGTAAAGATTGCCTGTGAGTGTTAATAAAACCAATAGGGTGTATACATACATATATCAGTTAACAATAACCGATTGCGCGCTTAATTTAAAAGATCGTGTCTCCCTCACTTCTCCCTATTTTTTGGTCACTTCTCTCTGTTTTCTTTGGAGGGAGAAGTCCCTAAAATCCAGGCCTAGTTTAAACCCTGCATGTTATTTATTTTTTGCATTTGGTAAAATGGTAATAAAGTACAGCTCATCTGTAGCCCCTTACCTATATAAAGTTATGACTTTTTTTTATCTCCATTGAATGATTATCTGAATTATAATATGAAACTCAATATCTACAGTGCTCAAAGAAAATTATTTTAAGAGACAGGCCCAGGGCTTGTTGCTTCTGAAAATGGACAGGCCCCGATTTGAAATGGACAGGCCCTGATTTGAAATGGACAGGCCCTGATTTAAAATGGAAAGGTCCAATATTTTTTTCTTACTGGAAATGTGTCTTTATTCACTTTTATAGCACACATTAATTTTGTTACGTATGTATTAATCAAGCTCAGAACCTCCTCTGCATGACTACATTTTTCTTTTTGCTACCACTTTATGCTCCCTGGTCAGCGGACTTATTTACCATTTCGTTTAAAATATGTTAGAATAGAATATTACATAGTAATTTATAACCAATGCAAAGGAGAGTACTAGCACTTTTGCCAAACGATAATAATCAGAGCCGACTTGGTGAAACTGGAGCTAAACTTGGAGCCAAATTTTTAATCAGGTTTTATGAGACTATCAGAGTCTCCTCTGGCTATATTTTTTCTTTTTGTCGCCACTTTCTCCAAGTAAAGAATTAGGAGCCTAGACTAGAATTCATTTAAAAGTAGGATTTCAGGAACTCCTTACACCTTAAATAATGAATAGAAATATACTTTATATCTGTATTTATACATATACAGTATATATATTTTTCTTTCCACCAACATGTATTTGTAAAGGACAGTTTTTCTTATTTGATTATGTAAAAAAATAAAAAATAATGATATATCCGAAATTATGTACCATCCGAACTACTATGACACCGCACTTTTACGGCCCGAACATTTCACAATCATTCAATCGAAATACCATCAATAACGATTTTTTTTCATGCATTAGTGTGTTTTTAATGATAAAAACAGTATTTCTTATCACAAAGGAATAAAACACAACCCTAATAGCAGAATAATGAGTTTTATGTCAACAATTGTCGACCTCAAAGTTGTGACAAACTGCCGACCCGAAGCCAGGCAAAATAATCAAACTTCTTATTGTTTCACATTTTAATTACTTTATTGCAAATGTTTTCACAGTTCATTGAGGAACTTGAGCTTGAGATCCAGTAAAACAGATTTTTTTGGGGATTTTTTTTTTTTTTTTTTTTTTAGACAGGCCCGACGGGCTCCTCGTCTGCAAAATGAGAAAGGCCCGGAATGGATTTCGAGGAGCCCCGGGCGTCGGGCTATCCTATTTCTTGAGCACTGATCTATATTGAAATTTAAAAATGCAGATGTGATTCTTACTGTTGCTACTGTTTCACCCAATGGCAGTCTATAATCTCATACATTAATTGTCTGAATTGCCATTTTTGGGACTAGTCAAAAAAAAATTGGGACTAGTCACTTTTGACAGGGTGACTAGTCCCGGACTAGTGGCTAAAAAAAATATTTGTACAGCCCTGATAGGTACATTGTCTTTGGAGAGAGGAGGAAACGTATTGTTTCTTTGTGGTCAGAAGGTTAAAGGTCAAGGGTCAAGGTCAGCTTTTATGGAAATACACATTCTGCTTAATAACTTTGAAACCATAACACTCACAGTTATGAAACTTCATAGGTACATTGCCCTCGGTGAAAAGAGGAACCCTATTGTTTTTGGGGTCAGAATGTCAAAAGTCTAGGTTACCATGGCCTTAATTGAAATATGCATTATGCGTGATAATTTCAAAAGCATAAAACACTACATTGGTACATTTCCCTTGGTGAGAGGTGGAACCCTGAGTCAGTCATTCGGTCAGTCAAAGGTCAAGATCACCATGACCTCACATGGAAATGTGCATTCTGAGCGATAACTTCCAAAGCATAACACCCACACTCATGAAACGTCAGGTACATAGCCCTTAGTGAAAGGTGGAACACTGTTGTTTTTGGGGTCAGTAGGTTAAAGTTCATGGTCACTATTACCTCATGAAATTATTGAATGGTTTGATGAAACTTCACACGAACGCTAAGTACAATGAGAATGTGTGTCACAAGAATCAGGTCTGTACCTCAAGGGTCAAGGTCACACTTAGACGTCAAAGATCAAATGCATCACAATTGTGTCTGCCATAACTCGAAGACTACACAGAGATATTTCATCCAACTACACACAAATGTTTAGCAGGATCAGAAGAATTTATGTGCGCACGATTCATTCTACATTATTTTACCTGCAAAGAACTGTAATGCTTAGCATTTTAGCAATGTATGAATTGCTATAAGAAACTCTTTTGGGTGCATTTGTCACTTACTGATGACATATCTTGTTTATAACTGTTGCAAGTGTCTACAATGGTCAAAGGTCATCAGGTGAGCGATTCAGGGCCCTCTTGTTATTATAGGCCTTATTGTGAATAGAAATGATCAACAACATATTGGGTTATCTTTAGATATTATAAGTAAACAGCGGTAAATATTAGCGATAACTGGATTGAAATTTTGAATTTTGCAATAGTATAGCAGTTGTTTAATAGTTGGCGGGGTTATAAACGTCTTAAAAATAGACTTTTAAACATTCTTGTCGAAACAGGGCCTTTGAAATAAGCTCTTTTAAAGCGAAACAGTGGAAAATAAACAAAATTGTGAATAAAAAAGCAGCTTTTTTGTCACATATTAACTTTATATTCATGCATATGAGTATATTTTAAAGTGTAAATTATTATAATGTATTTCATTAGGACGTGTGTAAATGTTCTGTTAAAGTAATGATCGATATGTGTATAATATAAGCATTATAACTATTATTATACCCCAGCTTTCACAAAGTGAAGTGGGGTCTATATAGGAATCACGTTGTCCTTAACGTCCCATCGCATCACGTAACACATTTTTGTCCCGTCGCATCCCGTAACACATTTTTAATACTTGCATATCTCAAACACTTTTGAATAGGTTGTTCCCAAACTTCATCTACTCGTAACAATTGATGAACTTATGTCCCTCTATATCATTCATTGTTGATTTCCTAATTTATTGCAGAGTTATGGCCCTTGTTTGTCTTAGAATTTTCTCTAATATTGTATAATGACCTGTTAACACATTTTTTCTCAACATTTTCAAATTGATTGTTCCCAAACTTCATGTACACATAACAACTGATGACCTTATGTCCCTGTACAATCACCCATGATTGATTGCCTTATTTATATTACAGAATTATGGCTCTTTGTTTGACTTAGAATTTTTCACTGTAATATTGTATAATGACCTGTTAACACATTTCTTCTCAAACATTTTCTAATTTATTGTTCCTAAACGTCAGGTACACATAACAACTGATGACCTTATGTCCCTCTACATCACCCATCATTGATTGCCTAATTTATTACAAAATGATGGCCCTTTCTTTGACTTAGAATTTTCCACTCTAATATTGTATACCTGTTAAGACATTTTTTATCAAACATTTTTGAATTGATTGTTCCCAACTGATTACCTTATGTCCCTCTGCATCACACATTGTTGATGCCTTATTTATTACAGAATTATGGCCCTTTATTTGACTTAGAATGTTTCACTCTATAATGAACTTCATGTAGCTTTCACTTTAAAACTTTACATGGAATTTATTACACTTGACATACAATTCACACATGATGATATGATGTGTCTGTCTCTGCATCAACGGTTTCGATTATGCAGTATTTGTTTTACAAAATTATGGACCTTTGTTTTACTTAAAATTTTGTTCACATTAAAAAAATTAACAGATATTTTAGACATTCATTTTTTCTTGATTTTGCCCATCCTCATCGGCTATAGCAAAAAAGCGGGGGTATTCATCACCTTCAGTGATAGTTCTAGTTCATTTTTAAACTTATATTTACATTTAATAAAAATCGTTGAAAAGGCTCAACTTTTACTGTTGGAAATAAAGAGAAAACTAATATTTATTTAATTTAAATAAAGTTTTTAATTATTCAGATTGCCTCGCCTGCCAGATACAGTGAAGGTGTGTCATATGTATGACACAGAATCTCAGGAGGATTTGGATATAACCCAGTGTATCATACAACAACATCTGGCATATACAGGTATATAACCCAATGTATCATACAACAACATCTGGCATATACAGGTATATAACCCAGTGTATCATACAACAACATCTGGCATATACAGGTATATAACCCAATGTATCATATAATAACATCTGGCATATACAGGTATATAAGCCAGGGTATCATACAACAATATCTGGCATACCAGAGTATCATACAATAACATCTGGCATATACAGGTATATAACCCATTTTATCATACAATAACATCTGGCATATACAGGTATATAACCCAATTTATCATACAATAACATTTGGCATATACAGGTATATAACCCAGTGTAGCATACAATAACATCTGGCATATACAGGTATATAACCCAATTACATCTGGCATATACTGGTATACAGGGCTTCCAATAAGGTTCAAATTTAGGAAGTTCGAACTTCCTGTATATCAAATTTGGGAGTTCATGGAGAAAATTTAGGAAGTTCCAGTGTTTGGGCATGGCATTCATACTCAGTCTTTGAGTTAGTGATTCTGCGTGGTGCCTGGTGATGAGGAAAACAACACATCTAAATTGTTGAAAAGAAAAAAGGATATTTATAATCATCTATATGTTTATAAAAGAAAATATTTGATGACATCATTATATAAACGGTTTCAAACTAAAAATACTTAATTTGCCTTTGCGTGCCATACCCCACCCACAAGTTTTATACAGTGAATTACATTTTGCAAACAGTTTTCAATTTATCAGCTAGTCCATGAAAGCTTTTAAATTGGCATACATTAATGAAAGGTATGTAAAACTGTCAAGTGTAGGAATAAATGTAACAGATTCTTTAATTTATTATCAAAGCAATGGATTGTTTTTGCCAGTGATAATTTAACTTCCGTGTTTAGTCTCCATTCGCGAAGAGTTCTTTCCCCTAGGTTAGAGATTATTAGCTCTACTGATCAGAGATCAGCAGAGCTTATGCCGTGGTGCGGTGTCCGTCGTCCGTCCGTCTGTCTGTCTGTCCGTCCGTCCGTTAACTTTTTTTTGTAGCGACTACTCCTCTGAAACTACTGAATGGATTTTCATGAAACTTTACAGAAATGTTGCCCATGAAGTCTAGTTGATCCTAGCAAAAATTCATGTAGATGTGAAATCCAAGATGGCCGCCAAATCTAAAAATAGGTTTTTAAAAAACAAGTTTGTAGCGACTACTTCTTGAAAACTCTAAGGGATATTGCTATGGGACTTTTTCTAAAATGATCAGCATGACATGATGTTGGTCCTTGTCGAAAATCGTTTTGATTCGACGTTAAACATGGCTGCCAGCGGCCATCTTTGTTTACATAGAGTTATATAATGAAAACTTGTAGCGACTACTCCTCTGAAACTACTTGACGGATTTTCATGAAACTTCACAGGAATGTTGCTCTTGATGTCTAATTGATCCTAGCAAAATTTCAGGTCGGCTGGAAATTCAAGATGGCCGCCACGGCTAAAAATAGATTTTTAAAAAATAAGTTTGTAGCGACTACTTCTTGAAAACTATAAGAGATATTGATATGGGACTTTTTCTAAAATGATCAGCATGACATGATGTTGGTCCTTGTCGAAAATCGTTTTGATTCGACGTTAAACATGGCTGCCAGCGGCCATCTTTGATTACATAGAGTTATATAATGAAAACTTGTAGCGACTACTCCTCTGAAACTACTTGACGGATTTTCATGAAACTTCACAGGAATGTTGCTCTTGATGTCTAATTGATCCTAGCAAAATTTCAGGTCGGCCAGAAATTCAAGATGGCCGCCACGGCTAAAAATAGATTTTTAAAAAATAAGTTTGTAGCGACTACTTCTTGAAAACTATAAGAGATATTGATATGGGACTTTTTCTAAATTTATCAGCATGACATGATGGTTATCCGAGTCGAACATTATTTTTATTCGACGTTAAACATGGCTGCCAGTGGCCATCTTTGTTTACATAGAGTTATATAATGAAAACTTGTAGCGACTACTCCTCTGAAAATACTTGACGGATTTTCATGAAACTTCACACGAATGTTGCTCTTGATGTCTAATTGATCCTTGCAAAATTTCAGGTCGGCCGGAAATTGAAGATGGCCACCATGGCTAAAAATAGATTTTCAAAAGACAAGTTTGTAGCGACTACTTCTTGAAAACTATAAGTGATATTGATATGGGACTTTTTCTAAAATGATCAGCATGACATGATGGTTATTCAAGTCGAACATTATTTTGATTCGACGTTAAACATGGCTGCCAGTGGCCATCTTTGTTTACATAGAGTTATATAATGATAACTTGTAGCGACTACTCTTTGAAACTACTTGACGGATTTTCATGAAACTTCACACGAATGTTGCTCTTGATGTCTAATTGATCTTAGCAAAATTTCAGGTCGGCCGGAAATTCAAGATGGCCGCCATGGCTAAAAATAGATTTTTAAAAAATAAGTTTGTAGCGACTACTTCTTGAAAACTATAAGAGATATTGATATGGGACTTTTTCTAAAATGATCAGCATGACATGATGGTTATCCGAGTCGAACATTATTTTGATTCAATGTTAAACATGGCTGTCAGTGGCCATCTTTGTTTACATAGAGTTATATAATGAAAACTTGTAGCGACTACTCCTCTGAAACTACTTGACGGATTTTTATAAACTTCACAGGAATGTTGCTCTTGATGTCTAATTGATCATGGCAAAATTTCAGGTCGGCCGGAAATTCAAGATGGCCACCACAGCTAAAAATAGATTTTCAAAAAACCAGTTTGTAGCGACTACTTCCTGAAATCAAAATCAATCAGTAGAGCTTCAAGGTCATTGACCTCTTGTTAAATATTGTTTGTCTATCAGTACTTCGTTTTTATTTGTAACTTTGATAAATACATAGAAAAATGACACAAAGATATAAAAGAAATAGCCTAAAAAGTATAATCTGTTTGTGTAAGGAGTTTCAACTTTGTGGTTAATGAATATAACTTAAGCAATTTGGCATCGAGATTATACTGCTACTTTCATTTTGTGAAATGCGCGGCTAGGCCAATTATCTAATTAACACTCTTTCCTCTCCCCAGCCATGCGTGTGACCCTTGATAAAAACTGGACAAAACCGGTTTTACCTGTCAATTACAGGCTCCACTGAGTTTTAATTGCTTTACAACTTGTTATGTCGGCAGTCTCAAATGAAATAAGATTAGATGGGCGGGGCTATAATCGGTAATTAACAGATTATGGGACGTCCGTAGTAAAGAATCGCGGCGTACTTTGAAATTTTTGGAAGTACACTGTACGCCTTTGATGTTAATTTTCGCCGTACAACTACGATTTCTGGATGTAATTTATGGCCGTATGCCCGTTAACGGAAGCCCTGAGGTATATAACCCAATTTATCATACAATAACATCTGGCATATACAGGTATATAACCCAATGAATCGTACAATAACATCTGGCATATACAGGTATATAACCCAATTACATTTGGCATATACAGGTATATAACCCAATTTATCATACAATAACATCTGACATATACAGGTATATAACCCAATGTATCATACAACAACATCTGGCATATACAGGTATATAACCCAATTTATCATACAATAACATCTGGCATATACAGGTATATAACCCAGTGTATCATACATTAACATCTGGCATATACAGGTATATAACCCAATTACATCTGGCATATACAGGTATATAATCCAATTTATCATACAATAACATCTGGCATATACAGGTATATAACCCAATGTGTCCTACAACAACATCTGGCATATACAGGTATATAACCCAGTGTATCCTACAATAGCATCGGTATATAACCCAATTTATCATACATTAACATCTGGCATATACAGGCATATAACCCAGGGTATCCTGTAACAACATCTGGCATTTACAATTGTTTGATATTTTGTTCATCTTTTATAGACAAATATGTAAACCAAAATGTGTACCAATACATGGAAAAAGAAAGTTTGCCTGTCAGGAATAAGTGTCTTGCCTATATTGCTGTCAAGTCAAATAAAGGGCCATAATTTTGCTAAAATACAATACAGAGTTATGAAACGGATTTTAACCAAACTCAGTAGGAATGATCAATGCCAAGTGCAGTTGCGAATATCTTTATCGTGTTCCGGCATTTTTTTATCGTTTACATTTAATATCGTTATTGTGAATTAATTTCTAATAAAATTATATGGAAGAGTGATCCTAAGCAAATTTTGAGTAGTATAGTATATGGTGCTCAGTTAACTCCTTGACCTGGCCGTACATTGCACTGGTAATTTATAAACATAAATACATTTTCTAAATATCTAAAATGTATATTGTCCAATTCTTGTTTATGAATATCTTCAATGTTAGCAGTTTTGGAAAATATAAGTTTCCTTTTATACGCCCGTTTGAATATGGTATGGGATTGTCCGTCCGTCCGTCCGTTCACTTTTGTATTCCGCACGATAACTCCAAAAGTATGAGACCCACCATCATAAAACTTCATAGGTACATTGCCCTAGGAGAGAGGAGGAACCCTATTGTTTTTGGGGCCAGTAGGTTAAGGTCATGGTGACCTTATATGAAAATATGCATTCCGCAAAATAACTTCAAAACCATAACACCTACACTCATTAAACTTCATAGGTACATTGCCCTAGGTGAGGAGGAACCCCATTGACTTTGGGGTCAGTAGGTCAAAGGTTAAGGTCACAGTATGCATTCCACACAATAACTTCAAAACCATAACTCCTACTACACTCATAAAACTTGATACTTACATTGCCCTAGGTGAGAGGAGGAACCCTATTGTTTTTTGGGGCCAGTAGGTCAAAGGTCAAGGTCACAGTGACCCTTTATGGAAATATGCATTCCGCACAATAACTTCAAAATCATAACACCTACACTCGAAAAACTTCATAGGAATATTACCATAGGTGAGAGGCAAAACCCTATTGTTTTTGGGGCCAGTAGATGGGAGGTCAAGGTCACCGTGATCTTATATGGAAATATGCATTTTGCTCAAAAACTTCAAAACTGTAACCCCTACACTCATAAAATGCTTTTAACATAATAACTCGATGAGAGTGATTGTTAGCCTGTTTCACAATTGTTGTAAAATAAATAGGTTTAACCTAACTAACATAATAACCTGAAGGAAACGGGCATATAATGCCCCGTTATACATCTATCATAGAATACAACTTAGATTAGTCTTAACTGTCCCCTTTATAATAAATCTGTAACGTCTATATGAGCCCCTGATTCAAATGTATTGTTCTCCAATAGGGTGATCATTTTGTCCACAGGTACTCCACATGGTAGCAGTTGTCCAGTTTCTTGTAATGCTGAAAACAAAAATACCCAATAAAATATGAAATACTTAAAGGGTCCTCCAAATTGAAAAATAAAGTGATTTTAAATGAAAGCTTATTATAAAAGAATGTCAATGTCATCGTCTGTTTTCTCAAAAACCGTTGATAAATGCAAGTTTTACAGGTTTGAAGTTTACCTGTACACAAAAAAAACTGGTGCGCGATCGATCTTCGGAAAATGATGTCATAAGGGACGACCAATCACATCTTCCCTACAAACTACCTAATTTACATAATCAATTATGGCGCGTATCTGTGTGTAAACAAACCGTTACTCTTGTTGGATGTCCATTTTTCTCATATAGCCTAAGTGTTTTAAACCCTGGAATATTATTGATGTGTTCGTGTCTTCATCATGGTGAAAAGGTGCTCATTAAGCGTTTGAAGAAAAATTAAACAGGAAGGCAGTGTAAGTCTACACACATTTCCATGTTGCCGTCATCGAACTAAATGGATTGAACTTGTTTTGTAAAACGGTGTGAAATGGAATTTTTCAGAGCACTCTCGCGTATGTTCGGATCATTTTACTGAGAAAGATTATGATGACTCTTATGAAACGAAAAACAGATTACATTTACTCTATCAGTTCAGACAGGATAACATTATTATTTTTTTTGGTGTCCGGAAATATAACTTTCCAAAATTAATTCATATTTGCCAATGTCCGAATATTTTAAGAGGGAACGGTAAATTAACATTCTACGGTAAGTAGTTTTAACTGTGATGTTCGGGGCAATCTCACCTTCGTTGTTTACGGTAATTACGAAAATCCTTCCATTAATGATCACTTATTGGTAATTATGCGGCTATTCTATAAACTGTCTAAAATTACGGTACTCAACTTGGGCAAACTGTAAAACCTGTGAAATCAGTTCACCGAGACACACTTTACACGCGGGTAAAGAGCGATTCAATCCACAACAAGCAAAAAAAAAAAGCATGCCATGCTTATAGTATGAAATAAAAAATCGTTCATGTGTCTGTACAAACAGACAACAAATCGCACGGCACTTTACCTGTGTGAGCGAGACCGTATTTTTTTGCTGGTAATGCCAGATAATGGAATGGCCCACTTAAGCTACGACAGCGACAACACAAAACAACCCGTAGCACCTAATTGGAATGGTTTTACCTGGTTTAGACAATTGTTTCAACACGCGCCTGACCGATTACACACAATTATAGCATGGGTCAGTAATAATGTAATTGTTTCAAAATGGCTCGTTAATAACAGTAAAAAATCACGATCAAAAACTTTTTATTTAATTGCATCAAACAAGTTACAATTAAATTCATTGAAGTATATTCTGCTGCCTCTGTTGGTAATTATCGAGATGCAATCAGCAATTAGAAGTCGTTGATCTAAATTTTAACCTGTCATTTTCGGCGAATAATTCATCTTTTCCCGATGTCCGAATTTATCAAAGCATCAAAACTATTGAAATAAGATTGATTTCTTAATATGTCGGAGCACTAGTTTTATTATTTTCTTCAATTAATTAGGTGTCCGGAATTAATGAGTGTCCGGACTCATTGAGTAAATAAAGTAGGTATCAAAACTTAAAACCAATGCTGAAACCTGACGCAATTCACCGATTCTCCGATTTGCAGACCCACAGACGGAGACACAGTCACAGGATGAAGACATTGAAAAATCTAATATCATGAGTTTATTTGTATTATTTGTTTATTGTTTTCATTTATACTTTATACGCTCGGAATCAAAGTGGATGGGGTAAACAAAATGTTGATTGTCCACTTCGCTCGCATTGTTTACTTGGTTAGTGTCCGCCATTTTGGTTTCTAACGAACCATAGGTAATGCTCGACGTCAACGGGGTTTTTCCATTCGGCTGTTTCCGTGAAACCTCAGTTACGTTTCTGTGACAGGTGTGTATTAGGGGAAAATGTGCCGTATGGATTCGTGATTTACCGATGAACGAATAGGTTTACGATTTTGACGGAAGTATTTTTAGAAACTGCTAATCATTATCTTTGTAATACAAAGGAAAGTTATTTCAATTTGGAGGACCCTTTAAGCTAGATACAATTTACATTACATTTAATTATGTCAATAATACACCTGCAACTCCTGCCGAAGGCCACTAGAGATTATGTGATTTCCCATCGTCAATTAATAGTCTGCAGTGATCTACCACCTCATCTTTCATCCTGTTTTGACCAAACTTGGCCAGATTTTTGATATCAATAAAAGCTTGGATCCTTTGGAAACCCAGCTACGTTCGATGGGTAACATTAGAGTTATGATCAGACATTAACAAAGCTAATGCCTTGGTGTCACATCAGTTGTCCAACCATTCATCCATTAACAGTTTCTGCTGAAACCCCTTTGCCAATTTTGACCAAATTTCACATGGATGATCCTTATATCAACACCTTACAAAGCTGTTCAAATTATATCAAAGCAACTTCTAATATGGCACCATTATTAGCTCGACTATTCGAAGAATAAGAGAGCTTATGTAATCACCCCCGGGTCGGCGTCGGCGTCCCACATCGAGGTTTGCGTGTAAGCTGTGTTTACAAGTCTATATCTCTTACATTTCTTATCCTACCACAACCAAATTTGTTCATGGGATTCCTTGTAGCATTATCTTAAGGGCTGCATAAGCAATTTTGGTTCCTGTAACCCATGGGCTCCCATGGAATCCAAATTATGATAGCCCATAAAATGTGCCCCATTTCACATCAAATTTTGCGTGTAAGCTGTGTTTACAGGTCTATATCTCTTACATTTTTTGTCCTAGCTGAACTAAATTTTGGAATTGGTTTCCTTATAGCATTATCGTAAGGGCTGCTTAATTAATTTTGGTTCCTGTAACCCCTGGGCTCCCATGGAACCCACATTCTGATAGCCCTTAAAATATGTCTGTTTCACATCAGATTTTGCGTGTAAGCTGTGTTTACAGGTCTATATCTCTTACATTTTTTGTCCTAGCTGAACTAAATTTTGGAATTGGTTTCCTTATAGTATGTTGTAAAGGGTTGGATAAGTAATTTTGTCTTCTGCAAACCCAAATTGTGATGGCCCATAAAATGTTCAATAAAGGCAGAGCTAGGTTTGCATGTATATATCTATAATTTAGGTTTGGGATTTGTTATAGCATTATGCATCTTATTAATTCACCCATATTGGGGCATGGGCTCCCCCCGCCCCCCGCCCCCCGTCAGAAATGTTGCGATTGGTAAACGCTGAACGAACGAACGCAAATGCATTTTCTCCGTTTGTGCATTTAAACGCACACATTATGTTGCGTTCGTTCCGTGGATTTAAATGAACGCATAGTTTTGTTTGTAAACGCTGAATGAATGCATTCAAAAACGCAAATGATTTGCATTTTAAAAAATGCATTCATAAAAATGAAATGCAAACGGAATGCAAACGGAGCGCAAACGGAACGCAAACGAAAAGCAAACGGAATGCATTTTTGGGGTACTTGAACGCAACTGGGTCTGTATGTTGCCCCTCCCCCCGCCCCCAACCCACTCCAACGCACTCCCGCCTCTCGCTCCGCTCTCCACCACCCCTCACCCCCACTTGAAACTTTTTTTTTTACATATTTCTGTGTTGCTTTTGTCAATTCTTACACATATATGTTATCCCCCCCCCCCCCTCCCCTCCCCCCACCTCCCCCCGCCTCTCCCCCCCCAACTACACTAGATTTGTTTTTACATATTTCTTTGTTGTCTTACACATATAGGTTGCACCCTCCACCCAGCCCCCAACTCACTCCCGTCTCTCCCCCCCCCCTCCACCGCTCCACCCCCCCCCCCCCCCCCCCCCCCCCCCCCCCCCCCCACACCATTTTTTTATTATTTTTTTTTTACATATTTCTGTGTAGTTTTGGTCAATTCTTACACTACACATAGTTATGTTGTGCTCCCAACCCCACCCCACATTGTTGTAGCCTTGTTTTCTGATGGTATATACTAGCTATAAATTTATTATTCTCCGAAAAATCGAATAGTCGAGTTGCGCTGTTCTCCGACAGCTCTTGTAATTTTAGACCTTAAAAAATCTTCTCCACGTGAACAAATTTCAACAGTTTTTATCAAATGATTGCCATATTCTAAACTATCATAGTTGTACAAATAAAAATGGCCGCGCCACTGGAGTCCAAATTTTGCCTTTTGAGTTTTTGCTCATGGAAAGGTAGATTGGGATTCTTCTTGGGTCATTTGGTCCAAGGTCAAGGTCACTTTACTATAAATCGAAAATTGTCCCATTACTATAAATCGAAAATTGTCCAAGGAAGCTTGGAATTGCTATTCGGGTCATTTGGTACAAGGTCATGGTTACTGTTACTATCAATAGAATTTTTTTCTTTTTTTTATGTCTCAAACGAACATTTTGTTGAAGGGATTACTTCTCTTGTTCTCCTGTATGTGTGTGTGTGGTGGTGGGTGGGGGTGGCCTGTGTGAAGAAAACGTGGGTATTTGAGATGATGTGCCGTCAAATTCGTTCTATTATATATTATTGCATGTAGCATAAGATTTTTTTTTTAATACAATATTTTATTCATATATTCATATACATACTGCATAGCATCATATAATATACGCTTACATGCTTTACAAAGACTTGTATTGGGAGAACTTGAAAATCTTCTCTGAAACTACAAGAGCCAGAGTTTTAATATTTTGCATTTACCATAAGCTTATAGTCCTCGACCAAGTTTGTTTAAATAGTGACCCTGATGTCAGATTTAGCCCCGCCCCAGTGTTCCATGTTTTACATAGACTTACATAGGGAAAAACTTAAAAATTCTTCTCCTCCGACAGGGTTCAAACTAGGCCTGGTTTTAGAAGAAAATAGAGAGAAGTGACCAAAAAATAGGGAGAAGTGAGGAAGACACGATCTTTTAAATGAAGCGCGCAATATACATGTATACACTCTATTGGTTATAACCTTTTGATTATTTAAGAGCATGCTAGCTGTTTCAAATTAAATGTGTTTATTAATTTTATTCACACTCACAGGCACTCTTTACTTATTATACTGTAACTATAGAAGGAAGGACTGAGAGAAGAATTAATAATGTATCTTTATTTATTCATATTTCTATCAATTTGTATGGAGTTCTATGAAGGGTGTAAATATGATTCTCAAACTTCTTCCTAAAAGGCTTATTCCTCATTAAGACCTATAAGACCAATTTATGTGTTTTGTTTCCCAATTTGTATTAGCTAAAAACAATATTTAATTTAAAGATGTTTTTCCTCAATCCGAACTACTATGACACCGCACTTTTCCGGAAGTAAAATATTGACAAAAATTCAGTAGAAATGTCATCTATTATTAACTCTTTTTCATGCATTTGTTTGTTTGGAATGCCAAAAGGTCCGTTTTATCAAACAATTAAGAAAACACAACTGTAATCATTATTCGGTGGTATCATTTAATCACATAAGGTCAATTAATTTCAGATTGTTGTTTCGTTTCGATCACATTTTCAACAAGCACTTGTCTAACTGTAACGCAACCTGCGATTGGTCAATTGTTCAGTTATACGCAATCTCATTGGATAAGGCGTGTGTATTCCCTGTACAGTCTAATTTGTAAACAAAAAATGACGAGGTGCGAAAATTGCATCGGGGGATATCATAGTTGTAGTAAAGTATGCTTCCCGCGGGGTTTCTGCTGTAATCGATCAAAGCAATTAGCACAATCCCTTCCCAGAGATGTCTACGCCTGTCCTGAGACATAAACAACAGGTCAATTAAAGGACTGGTTACACTTCGCTTGAGGGCGGGAAAAAAGCGAAGTGGTCAATCTGAAGGCGACAAAAACTTCGCTGTCGGCTAAAAAATAAGCGAAGTCACGGAGGAAAAAGCGATTTTGTAGCTGATGTCGCCCTCCAGGTTGAACACTGCTCCGAGACCACAAGGTATAGAGCTCTCATATATTGCCTGCAGCATAAGACCTTTACCAATTTTGTTCAAATGGTAACCCTGGGGTCACATTTGGCCTGCCCCAGGAGTCAGTTTTACATAGAGGTGTATAGGAAAATCTTTAAAAGTCATATTCTCTGAAACTACAAGAGGTAGAGGTTTTATATTATGCATTTCTCTTAAGCTCATGGTCCTCTACCAAGTTTATTCAAATGGCCAAGGTGAATTTGACTCCATCCCAGGGGTCACATGTTTTACATAGACTTGTATAGAGAATTTTTGAAAAAATTTGTTTCCGCTGAGAACACAAGGTATAGAGCTCTAATATATGACAAATTCCATATAAGAGTGCACCATTCCATTCTTTTATCAGTATTTCTCATTGAATGTATATATTTGTCTATCATGTATGTTCCCCTTTTATGAAAATGAGAAATCTACAAAGTTTAAAGAATAAAAGGAAAAAAAGTTAGCAAATATTTAGAAATTTGACGGAATGAACTCCCGATAAAGTGACATGACGCTAATTTATAAGGCAGATAAATTGAAGTCATGAGATGTTTTTATTGCAAATGTCATTAAATCTGATAAGAACATAAATAATACTAAATTATTTTACAACAGTTAAGCAGATTCTGTGGATTTTTCTGCATAAGAATTATTTTTTAATTTTTAGCTCGAGATCAGCAGAGCTTATGCCATGGTGCGGCGTCCGTCGTCCGTCTGTCCGTCCGTCTGTCTGTCCGTAAACATTTATTTGTAGCGACTACCCCTCTGAAACTACTGGATGGATATTCATGGAACTTTACAGAAATGTTGCCCATGAAGTCTAGTAGATCGTAGCAAAAATTCATGTTGATGTGAAATCCAAGATGGCCACCAAAGCTAAAAATAGATTTTTAAAATACAAGTTTGTAGCGCCTACTTCTTGAAAACTATAAGTGCGTCTTTTCCTGAAATGATCAGTATGACATGATGTTGATACTTGTCGAAAATTGTTTTGATTCGACGTTAAACATGGCTGCCAGCGGCCATCTTTGTTTACATAGAGTTATATAATGAAAACTTGTAGCGACTACTCTTCTGAAACTACTTGATGGATTTTCATGAAACTTCATACGAATGTTGCTCTTGATGTCTAATTGATCCTAACAAAACTTCAGGTCAGCCGGAAATTCAAGATGGCCGCCACGGCTAAAAGTAGATTTTCATAAAACAAGTTTGTAGCGACTACTTCTTGAAAACTATAAGTGATATTGATATGGGACTTTTTCTAAAATGATCAGCATGTCATGATGTTTGTCCTTGTCGAAAATCGTTTTGATTCGATGTTAAACATGGCTGTCAGCGGCCATCTTTGTTTACATAGAGTTATATAGTACAAACTTGTAACGACTACTCCTCTGTAACAACTCAACGGATTTTCTTTAAACTTAACAGGAATGGTGCTCTTGATGTCTAATTGATCCTAGCATAATTTCAGGTCGGCCGGAAATTCAAGATGGCCACCATGGCTAAAAATAGATTTTCAAAATACAAGTTTGTAGCGACTACTTCTTGAATATTGATATGGGACTTTATCTAAAATGATCAGTATGACATGATGTTGATCCATGTCAAAAATTATTTTGATTTGACATTAAACATGGCCGCCAGTGGCCATCTTTGTTTACATAAAGTTATATAATGAAAACTTGTAGCGACTACTCCTATGAAACTACTTGATGGATTTTCATGAAACTTCACAGGAATGTTGACCTAGCTATCAAAAATCTATCAGTAGAGCTTCAAGGTTATTGACCTCTTGTTATTTTGAAAGTTTTCTGTCAAACTTGCTGACATTAGCAAACATTCATGTAAATAATTTCTGATTGGCCCTTATGAGCTAAAAATGACAGCAAATCATCTAATTTATCAATAAAATTATAATGGGAACTATAGACAGATCATTTTATATTATATAGTCCAACACATATTATTTTACAAAAAACAATGTTGCTAATGTCATGTCTGTCAAATTCACAAGATGACATTAGCAACAACCTGCTACTAAACAAATAACCTTCCTTGATAAAAACATGCATTTCTAATTTACAGGGATTTTGTTTGAACCTGATTCACTGTTTTGTTTATACAGTGTGAGTGAATATTCAACAATCTTTCACAAAATTAAACATTTAACATGTTCTGTCAAATAAGATGACATAAGCAACATATGTGACATTAGCTATGTGACATTAGCTACCTTCTGTCAAACTTATGTGACATAAGCAACATTAATATTTCTTTGTAAACACTCTAAAATTGGACTTTTGAAAATCTTTTCCATCCAAAACTTATTCAGTCTATCTTTCTGTAAATGAAAATAGGAACAGTTCATTACAAGTATTACAATGGAATCAGTTGTATACAGAACTTGTGTTGCTAATGTCACCAGATTCCATCAACTTTCCGTCAAAGATGACATTAGCTACATTCCGTCAAACTTATGTGACATTAGCAACATTAATATTTCTTTGTAAACACACTAAAGACAAACTTTGAAAAGCTTTTCTATCCAAAATCTATACAGTCTGGGTAACTGTAAATGAAAATGGGTAGATTTTACTGCAAATATTACAATGATGTCCGTTTTTTACAGAACTTTTGTTGCTAATGTCGTCAAATTCCGTCAAACTTTCCTTCAAAGATGACATTAGCTACATTCCGTCAAACTTATATGACATTAGCAACATTAATATTGCTTTGTAAACACTCTAAAGATGAACTTTGAAAAGCTTTTCTATCCAAAACCTGTAGTCTGGGTTACTGTAAATCAAAATATGAATATTTTATTGCAAAAATTACCATTATATCAGTTATCTAAAGAACTTTGTTGTTGCTAATGTCATCAAATTCCGTCAAACTTTCCGTCAAAATATGACATTAGCAACAGCAATTTTAAAAACTTCAAAAATATTTGTTTTATTGCATTTTCCTTGATATTTTTTTGTTTATACAGATCATTTTTCAGCTTTTTTAATCAATTCCATTGCCAGTTTTACTATAATTTCATTTTAAAATTTCACACATTGATGGGAGCTAATGGTGCACTCTTATATGGAATCTGCAATATTGCATGTAGAATACGATTATAGACGTTTACGAATTTTATTCAAATGGTGACCCTGGGGTAAAATCTGGTCCTGCTGTGGGAGTCATAGATTTATTGGAAAATCTTTAAAAAAGCTTCTTCTCTGAAACATTGGGGTCAAGGTCAAGTGTACTGTTACTTAAAATAGAAAATTGGTTTCCAATCAATTACTTTAGTTTTCATTATAGGATTTTAACGAAACTTGACCAAAACGTGCTGCTCATGGAAAGGTAGCATGGGATTCGTCTTGGGTCATTTAGTCCAAGGTCACTGTTACTTTAAATCGAAAATTGTCCGATTAATAACTTTTGTTTCCCTTGCAAGTTTTTAACGCAACTTTACCAAAAGGTGCGGCTCTTGGAAAGGAAGCTTGGGATTGCTATTAGGGTCATTTGGTACAAGGTAAAAAGGTCACTGTTACTATAAATTGAAAATTGGTTTCAGATCAATAAATTGTGTTTCCCTTGAGGGATTTTAACAAAACTACCAAATGGTGTGGCTCACCAAAAGGAAGCTTGAGATTACTATTGGGTAATTTGGTCCAAGATCAAGGTCACTGTTGCTATGAATAGAAAATTGGTTTCTGATCATTAAATTTAATTTTCTTGGGGGATTTTAACAAAACTTATTAAAAGGTACGGCTCATGGAAAGGAAGCTTGGAATTGCTATTCGGGTCATTTGGTACAAGGTAATGGTTACTGTTACTATCAATAGAATTTTTTATTTTTTTTGCTCAGTAACTTTTTTTTCTGCTCAGTAACTTAACTTTCCTTTTAGGGATTTTAATGAAACTTTACCACATGGTGTGGCTCAAGAAAGGAATCTACTTAAAAAGAAATTTGGAGCCTTTAAGTTAATCAAAGTACTGAAAGTACTGAGTGGCGTAGGTTGGTCGAAGAGGATTTACTGCCTAGATCCTTTGTCAGGTTGAAGGGGCGTTAAAGAAGCAGAATGTGTTGCAATTGTTTTGTTACGTTTTTATTGAAACAAAGTTATGCCATTTATGTGAAGAAGCCTGCCAACAGTTTTATTATGACAATATTATCAAATGTGGAATGTATTGTAAACTGCAAGCAATCCTTTTTGGTGCAGATGCTCGACTTTCAATTCTGAGATAATTCAATATAACAAATAGTGTGCGAGATACAAGAACATACAACAGAGATGTTAAATTTTGTGAATTTTAATATTTGTCTATTATACTTACGACAACATTACAATTGCAATAACTCAACTTGCCTTAATCCACAAACGGAAAAAACTTCCCAAACTCCCCTTCCCGGGACCCGCGGCACCAAAAGAGCTGCCGATTACACACGGACATGCAGAGTTACGTCCTCTTTCCGCAAATAAGTCCTAAAATTAGGGAGGGGTGGGTAGTTAATGTTGTCGTAAGTATAATAGACACATTTTAAAATTCACAAAATTTAACATATTGGTCTATTGATAACTTACGACAACATTACAATTGCGACTTTATCACAAGAGCTGGGGTGGAATAATGTAACCTGTTATGAGTGCCAGAATATGTCGAGGGGATTTGAACAACTCTGAAACAACAAGTAACAAAGCACAATCAAACCTGCTGTAATCACCAGGAATTAGAGCAGATGCGAGTATGAACCCAACCAACTAACACTCACTATAATAGCGTACTCTGGAATCCTGCCTAGAAGCCTCTAATACTTCTTAGATGGCAAACGATTGTTACAAGGTGAATATAGCACCCTCATAAGTCCGTGAAATCGGTCAAGGATAAAGAAGTCCACCACCATCTAAAATCACAATCGACAATTTCAAGCAAATCTATTGGACAGAATTTTGCTGATATTACATAGATCATCTAGATAAGTATCGACTACCTGATTCAATACTTACATTAACAGCTTCATAACTGAGCTGTAAATTAACAGAACTATGAACACAAGATAAAAAGTGACTGTGTGAAACATAGATAAATATAAACAATATGTATAAACCAAACATGTTTGGAACATTGTGGTATGAAGCGCTTACAAACCAAGATAAGTAAAATAATAAATAAAAATATACTTGATTTGTATGCCTACCGTTACAGACTTAAGCAAGGCCAAGTCAGCTAACTGGTAGAACAGTGAATTTTAAGGAAATAAAGGCTCCGACTAGTGCAGCATATTGGAATTGGAATTAGGTATATACCCAGACAAAACCCAATCAGTTTGTTACTTGAATCTCTGTAGAAAGGAGTTGAAAGAGTTCCCTTAGCAGCTTGAGAGCGATGACACTTCAGTTCCCGGAATGGGCTCACTAATTCTGAGCCACAAAGCTATGGCTAAAAGAAAGATAGTCTAAAGGGTAGAGTCTATCTAAGTTTAACCTAAAGGTTCGCTGGAGGGCCGGACAACAGAAAGTCAATTAGAGGCCAAAAGAGCGACTTAAAACTTCTAAGTATTCTAAACTAAGAGGGGGAGTGATATAAGCTCAAAGGGGGAGACAAGAAAAAGTCTGACTACGGTCAAAGTGTAAACAAGCAATGCGCTATACTACTCTGCCCAGCTAAACCTCTGTGCCCTCACTGTAAACCAGTGAAGGACCTAGAGGTACACCTATGTGAGCAACTATTACAGAAAAATTAAAGTTTGAAAATGTAGTTTGAATAGACAAACGTGAGGTTGCATACTGATTTGGAATAAAGGATAGTGGCAGAGGTAGACTGTAAACCTTGGTAACCCCCATTAGAAGTTACCGCAGTGGTAAAGACACCACGATAGACAGAAGTGCTGAGAAACCGCAGCGAAACTCTCAAAAAAAAAAGGCTATAAAAGTAAGAGCCATGACTCACGGCTTTGCGAGTTTGTAGGTGGAGGGACTTTAAACCTTAGAACGACACACACACACGTATTAGGAACTCCCAAAAGAACTAATGAGAAAAAGATGGTAGAGTGACTGTCTAAGCAAATGGATCTGCCCCTGTAGAGCAAGCAAGTCCACTGACCAGGACAAGGGACCTGGAAGACCAAGCTAAAAGCTCAGCCAGGTAGCTGACAGGCACACATGTACAGTCTCCTGAGGAAAAAACGCACTTGAGACAAGGTCAAACTGAAAAACTCCAGTGCTAACGAAAAAGGAAACCCTATTAGGGAACAAACTTGAGGGTTACTACAGCCAGTCTGAGAGATCCTTAAACGAGCATTTAGGACAGCTCTACTAACCCCTAGATCACGGAGGAGTGTTCTTGAAAGTGTACACACACGTACCATCCCCCCCCCCACCCCCCCCCCCCCCCCCCCCCACCCCCTCCCCCTTGTTCAAGTAATAGGCCAACGAGACTGCGTGAAGAGGTGGCCTTGGATAGCTTCCTGTACAGACAGGGAGACTGCTAGAAAAACAGAAAACTGAACAGGAAAAAACCGGGGCCCGAAGTGCAGGTCGGAGCAGCCTGATAACAAGGGAAGCAGAAGGACCCCATCACTAGGAAGCTAAGCAAGCCTAGGAAGAGATGCTGATTTGAACCAATGGTCAAACTGGAGCAGTCAAAACCAACCAGTGGAGCTGGTATTACTTTAATGAAGGTAGATCTATACTTGTCGACAGAAACCAAGTAAATGTGCTTCCGATCCAGGGAGGTTATTCAGTAGCCTTCTAAAGATCTAGCCGAAAGGAAACTGTGTTTCCATACAAATGTGGCGTGAAGAACCAATATAAAAGAGATGCAAGATGGCTCTCCAACCGCCTGAGGGTAAGACTTCCACAAGAAAAGTCGGGCTCTTATGGCATAACTAATGTATGGACTAGGAAGAAAGAAGCCGGACCTAAAAGCTGCATCACAATACAGCCTACCATGACATTAGGAACAGCTGTACTGCCATATAATAAAGAACAAAAACTTAAGTATAAAAAGCAACTACTCATACTGATAGACCTACTCTAAAATGTAGGCCACAAGGAGACTGTATCCTGGTTCTAGCAAGACTAGAAAGGAAGGAGTATGAACTACAACTACCCCAACTATCATCAGTATCCCTTAGTGCTAAAGGAGAACGAACCATCGCACTACAGCCCACTAACTGTGTATGGAATTGGGTTGGGTAAGGAATCTAGAATCAGGACAATTGATCTTATCTGTAAGGAAATGGAAGTTAAGTTTTGTTACCACATCAAATAGGACACACAAAGACAGCAACGCCAGAGGGTCGAGATGAATGATGAAGAACTCCATCAGACATGGCTTAGTCAGGGAGACAGGGGGCAAAAGTAGGGCTGAGCACAGTAGCTCTAAGCCAAAGGCTCATCCACCGAAACCACTGAGACTGATAGGAGATCTAAGTGGTACCGAAGGGGACCTCACTCAACCCTCAGGTAATCCCAAAGGCACTCGTGATAATATGTTTTCTCACTTCTAGAAGAAAACAAATCCTATATTCACAACAAACCAACAAATATTCTATTTATTATGTACTAACAACCCGGATACTTATGCAGACAAAACATAATGCGCCAACAATGACAACAATAACGTCAACAGCGGCATTACTTCATCGTCAGTATTTCACAAGTTTTATTTAAACCACGAAATCCACTATTTCACCGGAAAGTACAAAATAAAGCAGTATATAAAACAAGATTAACTATAATAAACAAGACGCCAGTTGTCCTTAGTGGCTGGTATGCGACCCAAACCCGGTACCCCTTGCTTACATGGTGAGTGCTCTGTCAAGTGAGCTAACCATCAAACAAGAGGCCGAAGCGGGCCTGTGGATGCTCTAATGGCTAAAACGGCTCTTATATCAAGGATTGTCGACATAAAATTCCCATCAGTACTTCTTTTAAAACATTGCAAAAACAACAGAGCTAGGATGGCCTTAGATCGCTCACCTGGTAATCATGGGCAATAAGTCTGCTGTGTCTAGTCTGGCATGGGTATTTTTAGCTCTACTGATCAGAGATCAGCAGAGCTTATGCCGTGGTGCGGTGTCAGTCCGTCCGTAAACTTTTTTTTGTAGCGACTACTCCTCTGAAACTACTGAATGGATTTTCATGAAACTTTACAGATATGTTGCACTTGATGTCTAATTGATCCTAGCAAAATTTCAGGTCGGCCGGAAATTCAAGATGGCCGCCACGGTTAAAAATAAAATTTTCAAAAAAAAGTTTGTAGCGTCTTCTTCTTGAAAACGATAAGTGATATTGATATGCGTCTTTTCCTGAAATGATCAGTATGCTATGATGTTGACCCTTGTCGAAAATTATTATTTTGATTCGACGTTAAACATGGCTGCCAGCGGCCATCTTTGTTTACATAGAGTTATATAATGAAAACTTGTAGCGACTACTCCTCTGAAAGTACTTGACGGATTTTCATGAAACTTCACAGGAATGCTGATCTAGCTATCAAAAACCTATCAGTAGAGCTTCAAGGTCATTGACATCTTGTTTAATATGTCCCACTTTCTTCTATGAATGAAATTTCATGAAAAATGGGTGGAGGGGTTTATGTTAGCATTTGAAACAAATATGGTAAAGATCAGATAAAAGATGAAGTAACTACAGATTTATAACAAAGGAATATTCAATATAGCATTTATCAACAAATCAAGAGCGATAACTCTGTCGTTACTAACAAGATCTAGCTGGTTTTCGAACTTGTCCAAGATTTCATTGATATACCGCGCTTTGCAAACTAGACATCATACTGAGGCTTCCTGCCAAATTTCGTAAAAATCCAACAAGCTGTTTAGGAGGAGTAGCGCCGACAAGAAATTTAAAATAAAAATGCAATAGGCACAACTAAAATCATAGCAATACTTTCTGCTAACACAGCGTTATTTAAAGAGAAAAAAGTAATTGAAAAAAAAAATTCAAATCCAGAAATAATAATAAAAAAAAACAGGAAAAAAAACAATTAAAAAATTAACAAAAATATATATTAAAAAAAAAAATATATATATATATATATATATATAAAAGAAAAGAAAATTAATGAAAAAAAAGAAGAAAGAAAATGAAATAAAAAAAAAATATCAAAAAAAAAAAAATTAAACAAAAATAAACAATAATTAAAAAAAAAAAGTCAAACAATCTGGCAAAGTTTGGTAAAGATCAGATGGAAAATGAAAGCCCTATCGTATCAACGAGGCAAAATATAGCATTTTTAATGAAATCAAGGGCCATAACTCTGCTGTTACTGATCCGATCTAGCTGGTTTTCAAACTTTTCCGAGCTTTCATTGATATTAACAATCTGGTAAAGTTTGGTAAAAATCGGATGAAAAACGAAGGCCTTGTCGTCTTATAAACGAGTCAAAATATAGCATTTTAACTAAATCAATGGCCATAACAACATTAAGTAAACATCGATAATGCTAAGAAAAGAGTATTAATACATCTTAAACTTGGAAAAAGGGTGGTCCTGTCCGACAAAATAATCAGTTCTATTTGAGAATGGACTACCTCCAAGCCTGTTAATCAGAATTAGAATAAAGACTGAGAATTTACCTTCTCTGATTGGTGATGGTCTGCTTCACCACACGGTTACTAGGTAACTGCGATCCCAGGGCCCTCACTGGCTGAAACACTGTACTGTGTGCAGTAATGAAGAGGGTACGCAACTTCTTATGTCTGGTATGGGAGCCGAGCCCGTAAGAAGAAACCACATGCTTCTTTCGGTGGCTTACGCCAATACCATGAAGTATCTCTCCGATACTTCACGCTTTGCAGACTTATCTTTTAATTTCCTTCTCATCATTGGTATGGTCGCCGAGCCCGATAGAAGAAACCAAATGCTTCTTACGATGGCTTACGCCAATACCATGAAGTTTCTCTCCGATACTTCACGCTCCGACAGAGAATCCACTCCTTCAGAAGGTGGCTTGGCCTTCGTTAAGAAGGACTCCTCTGCATGTGGTGCATGTCTGACACGACACTGAAAAGAGAAAAATAACAACAGAAAGTGCCGAAACTACTAACTGATTATACAAACATGTCAAAATAATAACCGATGAATGTAGGCCATGACTGAAACTTACCCCTTAAATGCGAGTACGAACGCAGAAACCTACGCCCTCTTCCCATACCGTAGCAAGAAGTCTTAGCCTTCTTCAAGACTACTATTCTGGATTATAGGAGCAGAGCCCTTCAGTCTGAATTAACGGCAAAAGAACAAAAAAAAGCCTGTGTAAAAACACCAAATACGCTTATAAACCCGTTAGAAAATAACATATGGGAAGCAAAATTAAATTAATAAAACAATAAAAACCATTGTAATGTGGAAAAAGAACAAATATTTTTGAGCAGTTAGTTCGACTTACCCGCGACCATTATAGGTGGCGCCGTGAACGGAAAAGGGAACTTAAGTGTCCGTATGTGATCGGCGGGTCTCTTGGTGTCCCGGGAAGGGGATTTGGGGAAGTTTTTTCCGTTCGTGGATTAAGGCAAGTTGAGTTATTGCAATTGTAATGTTGTCGTAAATAATCAATATACCAATCAACAGACTGATGAGATTTTTGATCAGTTGGGTATTTACCCATTGGTATATATTTAAATGCATATTTCATGATTTCAAATGGGTAAAATAAAACGATAAAATTGTGCGACATTGTTTTCGGGTGGCATTCCACTAATAGTGTATAGATTACACAAAATGTAACTAATCAAATAAACTTGTTTTATAATAAGCTTTATGCAAGGTGGCTGGGTGGTGACAATTTCCATTACTTTATTGGTGCCCATGCTTTTGGTTTTAATTGGGTATTTTGACATTTTTAATTGGATATTTAAGCTGCTTATCTGTATCTCTGCACACAAAGTTTTAAATCGACACATGGCACTCGTGAAATGGTTATCAATAATTGAAATAATTATTTATCCAGTATCATGTTAAAATGGAACCTGCTTTCATATAAATGTTGTTGATTTTTTGGTTTTTGTTTGTAAATATATTATTGGTGCAATGTAATCAGCAGTTAATACTATACACAAAGAAGTTGCTTTATATTATTCCTTTAACTAGATGTATCACAAACATTTGTTCAGTAAGATCAAGGGCAGTAACTCTGCATGGTATTGAGTGAGCCACACCAAAGTTATGTCATTTACACTTCATGTTTATCTAGTCGTTTTTTTGTTGTTGTTGTATTGAGGGCAGCTAAAAGTAGCCGATCAGCTTACCAAAGTAGGAGGGTACATCATTCGCCTACCGGCTATAAAGGAAAGCCCTGCACCTATAGACTGCAATGTTCGTAAAGGGGAGGCAGATGCAAAATATACCTATTGTTTTTAAAAAAAAATCTTTTAAAATTCTTGTTATTATTTTATTTATTTGTTTGATCAACCATATAACTGATTAAATTTAAAAAAATATATCACAATATGCATTTTAAAGGATATGTTTGTCCTTAGTGGCTGGTATGCGAAATATAAACGAGGGCCTGTGGACGCTCTAATGGCTAAAACGGCTCATATATCAAGGATTGGATCAACATCATGTCATACTGATCATTTCAGGAAAAGACGCATATCAATATCACTTATCGTTTAACCGTGGCGGCCATCTTGAATTTCGTGGCCGAATGGTTAACGACGTTGTGTTGTAAACCTTCACCTCTCACCACTGCGGGTTCGAATCCCACGGGCAGCTCGACTTGTAAGTGAGGAAGGGTTGATTCTTATGGATGGCGGGAGGTGTATAGTACTGGTTCTACCCAGGAAAAGTGGGTGGTCTGCCTCAACCACAAAAAAAACTACCATCATATATAACCTTACCTGTGTTGAATATCACGTAAAACACCATACAAACAAACAAATATTTTAAAGGGTGTCATGAAACCTTTAAGTATAAATAGAAATGAAATGCAAAACACAATAAAAAATAAGAAAATAATATCAATGAATTTGATCTGAAATGCTGTGAAAGGCAATTTTTAAAGCGATTTCAGTAACCCCACCAATCAAAATAGCATAACAACCAGGTACAACAAGTTTTAATTCCGTCATTGTGGACATAAAACAATATTAAACCATATTAACTACTATTATGAGTTAATGACACTGGTGGCAAACAGTCATTTCTCCATATCGTGGTAAATGCATTGAGATATATACAGGTTTTACGACGGGCGCCACCATCTTGGATTTTCGTTCTAGATTTGACAGTGGCTATCATGATAATAATAATTCTTTATCATTCCACATAATTTCGAAGTGAAAAGAATCTATTGTTAATAAATCAAAGAATCGTATTAAACCGAATACTGAACGCTTGATTTAAAGAAAATATCTATTAGTCAAAATGTTGAAGCAAGTTTTCTAACCTCGATCGTCGTTAATTTTAGTTCATCTCCTTATTTCGAAATGGGCGAATACATTAACAATCAATTTTTAGCTCTACTGGTCAGAGATCAGCAGAGCTTATGCCGTGGTGCGGCGTCCGTCATCCTTCTGTCCGTCTGTCTGTCCGTAAACTTTTTTTTGTAGCGACAACTCCTCTGAAACAACTGAATGGATTTTCATGAAACTGTACAGAAATGTTGCCCATGAAGTCTAGTTGATCCTAGCAAAAATTCATGTTGATGTGAAATCCAAGATGGCCGCCAAATCTAAAAATATGTTTTTAAAAAACAAGTTTGTAGCGACTACTTCTTGAAAACTATAAGTGATATTGATATGGGACTTTTTCTAAAATGATCAGCAGGACATGATGTTGGTCCTTGTCAAAAATCGTTTTGATTCGACGTTAAACATGGTTGCCAGTGGCCATCTTTGTTTACATAGAATTATATAATAAAAACTTGTAGCGACTACTCCTCTGAAACTACTTGACGGATTTTCTTGAAACTTCACAGGAATGTTGCTTTTGATCTCTAATTGATCCTAGCCAAATTTAAGGTCGGCCGGAAATTCAAGATGGCCGCCACGACTAAAAATAAATTTTCAAAATACAAGTTTGTAGCGACTTCTTCTTGAAAACTATAAGTCATATTGATATGGGACTTTTTCTAAAATGATCAGCATGACATGATGTTGGTCGTTGTCAAAATGTTTTTTGATTCAACGTTAAACATTGCTGCCAGCGGCCATCTTTGTTTACATAGCGTTATATAGTAAAAACTTGTAGCGACTACTCCTTTGAAACTACTTGGCAGATTTTCATGACACTTTACAGGAATGTTGCTCTTAATGTCTAATTGATCCTAGCAAAATTTCTGATTGGCCAGAAATTCAAGATGGCCACCACAGCTAAAAATAGATTTTTAAAAAAGAATTTTGTAGCGACTACATCTTGAAAACTATAAGTGATATTGATATGGGACTTTTTGTAAAATGATCAGCATGACATGATGTTTATCAGAGTCAAACATTATTTTGATTCGACGTTAAACATGGCTGCCAGTGGCCATCTTTGTTTACATAGAGTTATATAATGAAAACTTGTAGCGACTACTTCTCTGAAACTACTTGACGGATTTTCATGAAACTTCACAGGAATGTTGCTCTTGATTTCTAATTGATCCTAGCAAAATTTCAGGTCGGCCGGAAATTCAAGATGGCCGCCACGGCTAAAAACAAATTTTCAAAAAACAAGTCTGTAGCGACTACTTCCTGAAATTAAAATCAAACAGTAGAGCTTCAAGGTCATTGACCTCTTGTTTATTGTTTGATACTCGGCTTTACTTTAGTAATTCAGTACAAGAAAAATTAATGCACAGCATCAAGTTGGCGCAGAAAATTTTGCATTTAAAAAAACTAACCAAACAATAGAGAGAAAAAGCAGAATGCAGCAAACAATTATAGTAGTGCACATTATGATACACTTGTTCGTTTATATTACTGAAATAGGAAGTCCAGACTGTATTGTGCCTATACTATTAGGGTATCCTTTTGGTTTATTGGTGGAGGGACTATAAACTTAATTTAAAGGAAGTTATTTAATGAAAAAAAGGAGAGATTATGCTTAACACTTAACAAACAACCAAGAAAGAAAATGTGCTTTACAATATTTGTTTAATTATATCGTACATGTCTATTAAAGTTACAAGTCCAAAGTGCTATTCACTGAGCTCTCGTAAAGAGAAAAGAAAATCCTAATAATTTGAGAAACGTGGAAACATACACAAGATTAATGTTTGACATGGTGAGCTCCACACACACACACACACACACACGCATGCACACACACACTGTACCTCCCCGAACCAAAACTGTTTATTGAAATATTCATGATATATTTGTTCATTTATATGACAGTTCTTTGTATATGAACAAAATCACTCAGGAACAATTTTCCTAATATTGAAAATAACTGATTTAAAACAAATTCCTACCGACCTACTTTAACTTTATTGATTTATTAAATATAAAAAAGAGGGAAGTAATATTTTTTCATTTGCACCGGGAATCAAACTCTTGATGTCGTGCATTGAAATCAAAACATGCACTCAGGGCAGCTATGCTAACCTCTAGACCATGGCAGAATGTTATATCGGTATGTCAAACTTGTTTGATTATATTATGTTAAGTCAGTCAGTCAGTCAACGCCAGCAGCTGATTGGTTGTCTTGTTCGATACGCTGCTTTATGCCGATTATGTATTGTGGGAAACCAGCATAAAAATAATTGCGACCTGCACTGCACTAGTCTTGATCATCTTCGATGCTTGATTGTAAATACAAACATTTGTCTTGAAAACAAGCAAGCGTCGCAGATGATCTAGACTGCATAAGACTATCTCAAACTTGCCGCTAGAAGGGGCTCAACTATAATGGGGTGTCGCTATTTTGAAAATGACGATAATAGCCATATGCGCAGGTAGAACCTACGCCTAAAACCGAAACAACTGTCGTTACATTCATTAAAAATATGTATATAAAGATAATTTGTTTGCATTATCATATATGCAGTAATTCATACACAGTTATGTTCAGTCCCATACTTTTCAGAGAGTTAATCTGGCATTTTACGGTTCCAAATGTAACATGCTAGCAAATGGAGTAACGCATTACATTTCTGTTGCATTAGAGTAGACATTGACATGTTCATCTGTTGATTGATCCAAGTAGTATATATAGTGCTGGGTATTGCTTTCAAAAAATGTATCGCGATATATTGGGATACAAGAGACTGTATCGCGATACGTATAATAATATATTTTCTTACACAATTGCATTGATAATTTCAATAGACTTTGCCGATTCCTGGTATACTTCGATGCAGTTGACATAACATGATGCAATGTTGGTTGTGATTGTGAATGAGAAACATTGTACATGGCAGTTCCGAGGTTGACAATGTCTACTTTCTGTTCTGTATTCAACGTCGAGTAATGTCTTCGCAAATGAGTTACAAAAAGCGCCCTTTTTAAACTTTTTAAACCCAAGTGATCCCAAACACACGATTTTGCTCTTTTGTTTATTGAGTCGGCTATCCTTGGCTGAGTGCTTGGTACCCAGCGTTACATATGTGCACATTATGATAAGCGAACACCAGATATTATTAACTATGATGGTACCCACTTCCCAATACATGTATGTGTATTTACGATTTTATTACAAACAAGGGAACCATACAAAGTTAAAAATAGATCTTAGTCGCAGATTACGATTTACTTTCATAATCAAAACACATGTGTAGAGAAAACTGGTACGAACCGGTAAGCTAAAAAAAATATCACGTTACTTATTAATTTTAGGCCCGTATCACAATACACCGATACACGGATAATACCGTGCAGCACTACCAAGTAGAGAACTAAATATCCTCAAAAAAATAAAACATCAAATAATTACACAATGCCCGTTAGGGGACTTTGTATTGCATGGCAATACTTCTTGTTATAATTGCAATAATTGCTCATAAAATGTTGGATCTATACACACATTCATTTCATTAAAAGAAAATTATTGGCTCTTTTTTGGTGAGTTTCATACCTTGAGCTATGTATAGAGTAATAAAAACAGCTTATTCCAAGCTCAAACATAGCAGGATTTATGTGTATATTGAAAGTTTACTTGTGAACGTATGGCGCAGTTTGGCATTGGCGGAATTCTGCATTACACTTGTGGCCATGTCAGTATCCATGCCTCCTGGTCCAAATGTCAGTACACGTATGTCTGTATCTTCCTTTGCCAATGTCAGAAAAAACATGTCTCTTGCTGCTTTTGCTAAATGAAAATAAACAAAAGAAGAAAAGTTGTCTCATGTGAAGCATTTAACGCAAAATAAAATTCAGATGTTTAGGTAGACTATAACTTAGTATAAGTTGAATCTTGGGAAAAGTCAAATGTTGGTTCATGGAGTTGTGGTTTTAAATGGCTATGAGTATATTAATGTACCCATGATCTTAAAGGGACACATGACAATCTTGCTATATTCACCCAAAGTGATTTGAATGATACATTGCTATAGTGGAATTCAGAGTTAAAGTCCGATATTGGTTTGTTTTCGGAAAGCAAATAAAAAACCTAACCAAAATGTAAATTATTTAAATTTTACAGCGTTTATTCTCTTTTAATGAAATATTATCATGATTACAGTCATTTATCTATATTAATTACGGCTTAAATATAAAATAATTAAACCTTAACCTAGCCTACCTGCACAATACAAGGACATAGATGGAAACGGCAGTAGTGCTGATTTTGACGTTATATTGATGACAACCCTTGAAGGCACCACATCTGGCACGAATATTGACAGGAATCTGGCATTCAGTAGAACTGTACCCGTAACATTCACGTTCATCATCTCCTCAACCATATAATTGTCCGTTATTTGGGAGGCATACTTGGTAATGTCGCCAAGAACTGAAGCGTTGTGAACGATCATTGCTTGCTCAAAATCATTAGGTTTTGTGTTAGATTCTGACAAAATATTTTCTATCATTTCTTTAGAGGACTCATTTAAGTTCGATTGGTCAAATCGACGAAACAAGATGTTGATGTTTGGGTTGGCCTGCTTAATACCATTGGTCACTTCTTGAAGTTTATCTATGCTTCTGGCTAATAGGAGAACGGTAGATCCTGCAGAAAAATTAGAAGCAAATTTCTCTGCGATGCTTTTTCCTAGTCCTCGCGTTGCCCCTGTTACCACACAAAAGGTCTTCTTGTGGAGTAGTGATTCATCCATGATGTGCAATCTATTAAAGAAGAAATGTTGGTCTATTTGCTGTTAATTATTATACATTAAATTTGTTGATGGAGAGAGAGGTTTATGATATCCGAACCGGGGTTCCAGGTACATGACAGGGTTTCCCCCAGGATCATAAGGCATGTCGCATGCAACATGCCTTCCTGGAAAAGAAAGGAAGAACAACATGCCTTCATCAGAGCAACATGCCTTAAGATTTTCTTAATTTTCATGAATAACAGATTTAAAAGAAAATAAATAGAATTTCTATGGTGATTCTTGTTCCTTTTGCACCAAAATCGTAAAAGTATGTTATTTTGCCATTAATAGGCACTATTTTTTTCAAGCCCAGTTTGGTAAATGTAATGTCAGAATAACTTGCCTTCACAATTTTCTGGGGGAAACCCTGCATGACTATATCAGAAGCAGGAATATGAAAGTATCAGGGGTAGGAATATGAATGTATCAGGGGTAGGAATATGAATGTATCAGACGCAGGAATATGAATGTATCAGGGGTAGGAATATGAAGGTATCAGAGGTAGGAATATGAATGTATCCGGGGTAGGAATATGAATGTATCAGGGGCAGGAATATGAATGTATCAGACGCAGGAATATGAATGTATCAGGGGTAGGAATATGAAGGTATCAGAGGTAGGAATATGAATGTATCCGAGGTAGGAATATGAATGTATCAGGGGCAGGAATATGAATGTATCAGACGCAGGAATATGAATGTATCCGGGGCAGGAATATGAAGGTATCAGGGGCAGGAATATGAATGTATCCGGGGTAGGAATATGAATGTATCAGGGGCAGGAATATGAATGTATCAGGGGCAGGAATATGAATGTATCAGAGGTAGGAATATGAATGTATCAGGGACAGGAATATGAATGTATCAGGGGCAGGAATATGAATGTATCAGAGGTAGGAATATGAATGTATCAGGGGCAGGAATATGAATGTATCAGAGGTAGGAATATGAATGTATCAGGGACAGGAATATGAATGTATCAGAGGCAGGAATATGAATATGAATGTATCAGAGGTTGGAATAGGAATGTATCAGAGGCAGGAATATGAATGTATCAGGAACAGGAATAGGAATGTATCAGAGGCAGGAATATGAATGTATCGGAGGCAGGAATATGAATATGAATGTATCAGAGGTTGGAATAGGAATATGAATGTATCGGAGGCAGGAATATGAATGTATCAGAGGCAGGAATAGGAATATGAATGTATCAGAGGTTGGAATAGGAATAGGAATGTATCGGAGGCAGGAATATGAATGTATCAGAGGCAGGAATAGGAATATGAATGTATCAGAGGTTGGAATATGAATGTATCAGAGGCAGGAATAGGAATGTATCGGAGGCAGGAATAGGAATGTATCAGAGGCAGGAATAGGAATATATGAATGTATCAGAGGCAGGAATATGAATGTATCAGGAACAGGAATAGGAATGTATCAGTGGCAGGAATATGAATGTATCAGGAACAGGAATAGGAATGTATCAGTGGCAGGAATATGAATGTATCAGAGGCAGGAATATGAATATGAATGTATCAGAGGTTGGAATAGGAATGTATCGGAGGCAGGAATATGAATGTATCAGAGGCAGGAATAGGAATATATGAATGTATCAGAGGCAGGAATATGAATGTATCAGAGGCAGGAATATGAATGTATCAGGAACAGGAATAGGAATGTATCGGAGGCAGGAATATGAATGTATCAGGAACAGGAATATGAATGTATCAGAGGCAGGAATATGAATGTATCAGAGGCAGGAATATGAATGTATCAGGAACAGGAATAGGAATGTATCAGAGGCAGGAATATGAATGTATCAGGAACAGGAATATGAATGTATCAGAGGCAGGAATATGAATGTATCAGGAACAGGAATAGGAATGTATCAGTGGCAGGAATGTTGCACGGACAGGAATAGGAATTTATCGGTGGCAGGAATATGAATGTATCAGAGGCAGGAATATGAATGTATCAGAGGTTGGAATATGAATGTATCAGAGGCAGGAATAGCAATGTATCAGAGGCATGAATATGAATGTATCAGGGGCAGGAATAGGAATGTATCAGAGGCAGGAATATGAATGTATCAGAGGCAGGAATATGAATGTATCAGAGGTTGGAATAGGAATGTATCAGAGGCAGGAATAGGAATGTATCAGAGGCAGGAATAGGAATGTATCAGGGGCAGGAATAGGAATGTATCAGAGGCAGGAATATGAATGTATCAGGGACAGGGATAGGAATGTATCAGTGGCAGGAATAGGAATGTATCAGAGGCAGGAATAGGAATGTATCAGAGGTTGGAATAGGAATGTATCAGTGGCAGGAATATGAATGTATCAGAGGCAGGAATATGAATATGAATGTATCAGACGCAGGAATATGAATGTATCAGGGGTAGGAATATGAAGGTATCAGAGGTAGGAATATGAATGTATCCGGGGTAGGAATATGAATGTATCAGGGGCAGGAATATGAATGTATCAGGGGCAGGAATATGAATGTATCAGAGGCATGAATATGAATGTATCAGGGGCAGGAATAGGAATGTATCAGAGGCAGGAATATGAATGTATCAGGGGTAGGAATATGAATGTATCAGAGGCAGGAATATGAATATGAATGTATCAGAGGTTGGAATAGGAATGTATCAGAGGCAGGAATAGGAATGTATCGGAGGCAGGAATATGAATGTATCAGGGGTAGGAATATGAATGTATCAGACGCAGGAATATGAATGTATCAGGGGTAGGAATATGAAGGTATCAGACGCAGGAATATGAATGTATCCGGGGTAGGAATATGAATGTATCAGGAACAGGAATAGGAATGTATCAGTGGCAGGAATGTATCGGGGACAGGAATAGGAATGTATCGGTGGCAGGAATATGAATGTATCAGAGGCAGGAATATGAATGTATCAGAGGTTGGATTATGAATGTATCAGAGGCAGGAATAGCAATGTATCAGAGGCATGAATATGAATGTATCAGGGGCAGGAATAGGAATGTATCAGAGGCAGGAATATGAATGTATCAGAGGCAGGAATATGAATGTATCAGAGGTTGGAATAGGAATGTATCAGAGGCAGGAATAGGAATGTATTAGAGGCAGGAATAGGAATGTATCAGGGGCAGGAATAGGAATGTATCAGAGGCAGGAATATGAATGTATCAGGGACAGGGATAGGAATGTATCAGTGGCAGGAATAGGAATGTATCAGAGGCAGGAATAGGAATGTATCAGAGGTTGGAATAGGAATGTATCAGTGGCAGGAATATGAATGTATCAGAGGCAGGAATATGAATATGAATGTATCAGACGCAGGAATATGAATGTATCAGGGGTAGGAATATGAAGGTATCAGAGGTAGGAATATGAATGTATCCGGGGTAGGAATATGAATGTATCAGGGGCAGGAATATGAATGTATCAGGGGCAGGAATATGAATGTATCAGAGGCATGAATATGAATGTATCAGGGGCAGGAATAGGAATGTATCAGAGGCAGGAATAGGAATGTATCAGGGGTAGGAATATGAATGTATCAGAGGCAGGAATATGAATATGAATGTATCAGAGGTTGGAATAGGAATGTATCAGAGGCAGGAATAGGAAATAACGGAGGCAGGAATATGAATGTATCAGGGGTAGGAATATGAATGTATCAGACGCAGGAATATGAATGTATCAGGGGTAGGAATATGAAGGTATCAGACGCAGGAATATGAATGTATCCGGGGTAGGAATATGAATATATCAGGGGCAGGAATATGAATGTATCAGGGGCAGGAATATGAATGTATCAGGGGTAGGAATATGAATGTATCAGACGCAGGAATATGAATGTATCAGGGGTAGGAATATGAAGGTATCAGAGGTAGGAATATGAATGTATCCGGGGTAGGAATATGAATGTATCAGGGGCAGGAATATGAATGTATCAGGGGCAGGAATATGAATGTATCAGAGGTAGGAATATGAATGTATCAGGGACAGGAATAGGAATGTATCAGTGGCAGGAATATGAATGTATCAGAGGCAGGAATATGAATATGAATGTATCAGAGGTTGGAATAGGAATGTATCGGAGGCAGGAATAGGAATGTATCAGAGGCAGGAATAGGAATATATGAATGTATCAGAGGCAGGAATATGAATGTATCAGAGGCAGGAATATGAATGTATCAGGAACAGGAATAGGAATGTATCAGTGGCAGGAATATGAATGTATCAGAGGCAGGAATATGAATATGAATGTATCAGAGGTTGGAATAGGAATGTATCGGAGGCAGGAATATGAATGTATCAGAGGCAGGAATATGAATGTATCAGAGGCAGGAATATGAATGTATCAGGAACAGGAATAGGAATGTATCAGTGGCAGGAATATGAATGTATCAGAGGCAGGAATATGAATATGAATGTATCAGAGGTTGGAATAGGAATGTATCGGAGGCAGGAATATGAATGTATCAGAGGCAGGAATATGAATATATGAATGTATCAGAGGCAGGAATATGAATGTATCAGAGGCAGGAATATGAATGTATCAGGAACAGGAATAGGAATGTATCGGAGGCAGGAATATGAATGTATCAGGAACAGGAATATGAATGTATCAGAGGCAGGAATATGAATGTATCAGAGGCAGGAATATGAATGTATCAGGAACAGGAATAGGAATGTATCAGAGGCAGGAACAGGAATAGGAATGTATCAGAGGCAGGAATATGAATAGGAATGTATCAGAGGCAGGAATAGGAATGTATCGGAGGCAGGAATATGAATGTATCAGAGGCAGGAATAGGAATATATGAATGTATCAGAGGCAGGAATATGAATGTATCAGAGGCAGGAATATGAATTTATCAGGAACAGGAATAGGAATGTATCAGTGGCAGGAATATGAATGTATCAGAGGCAGGAATATGAATATGAATGTATCAGAGGTTGGAATAGGAATGTATCGGAGGCAGGAATATGAATGTATCAGAGGCAGGAATAGGAATATATGAATGTATCAGAGGCAGGAATATGAATGTATCAGAGGCAGGAATATGAATGTATCAGGAACAGGAATAGGAATGTATCGGAGGCAGGAATATGAATGTATCAGGAACAGGAATATGAATGTATCAGAGGCAGGAATATGAATGTATCAGAGGCAGGAATATGAATGTATCAGGAACAGGAATATGAATGTATCAGAGGCAGGAATATGAATGTATCAGGAACAGGAATATGAATGTATCAGAGGCAGGAATATGAATGTATCAGGAACAGGAATAGGAATGTATCAGTGGCAGGAATGTATCAGGGACAGGTATAGGAATGTATCGGTGGCAGGAATATGAATGTATCAGAGGCAGGAATATGAATGTATCAGAGGTTGGAATATGAATGTATCAGAGGCAGGAATAGCAATGTATCAGAGGCATGAATATGAATGTATCAGGGTCAGGAATAGGAATGTATCAGAGGCAGGAATATAAATGTATCAGAGGCAGGAATATGAATGTATCAGAGGTTGGAATAGGAATGTATCAGAGGCAGGAATAGGAATGTATCAGAGGCAGGAATAGGAATGTATCAGGGGCAGGAATAGGAATGTATCAGAGGCAGGAATATGAATGTATCAGGGACAGGGATAGGAATGTATCAGTGGTAGGAATAGGAATGTATCAGAGGCAGGAATAGGAATGTATCAGAGGTTGGAATAGGAATGTATCAGAGGCAGGAATATGAATGTATCAGAGGCAGGAATAGTAATGTATCAGAGACAGGAATAGAAATGTATCAGAGGCAGTGATATGAATATGTCAGAGGCAGGATTATGGTTTTTTTCACGCTTTTGGGAATTGTACCGGTACCCATTCAATTGGGAAAATTCGCGGCATTTTGCCATAATTTGGAATTTTTCACTGTCAAACAAAAGCAATATTGTATGCTTAAATACATTGAAAACACATTAACATGTATACATTGTCTTGTAGTATTTCAATACCCTCACCTAAAATAATATAGTTCCCCACTTCTTCTCTTTAAAAAAAGTTTCACTAGAAATATTTATATAAAAAAAAATAAAAAAATAAAGAAATCTTGTTTTTGTTATTGGGAGTTGTTTCACTCCAATTGGGAAAAAAACATACTTTTTTCCATTGGGAATGGTACCATTTTTCGGTACCACTTATATAAGGAAAAAAACTGCAGGAATATGAATGTATCAGGGTCAGGAATATGAATGTATCAGGGGTAGGAATATGAATATATCAGGGGTAGGAATATGAATATATCAGAGGCAGGAATATGAATGTATCCGAGGCAGGAATATGAATGTATCAGAGGCAGGAATATGAATATATCAGGGGTAGGAATATGAATATATCAGAGGCAGGAATATGAATATATCAGGGGTAGGAATATGAATGTATCAGAGGCAGGAATATGAATATATCAGGGGTAGGAATATGAATATATCAGAGGCAGGAATATGAATGTATCAGAGGCAGGAATATGAATGTATCAGGGTCAGGAATATCAGGGGCAGGAATATGAATGTATCAGGGTCATGAATATGAACGTATCAGAGGCAGGAATATGAATGTATCAGAGGCAGGAATATGAATGCATCAGGGTCTGGAATATGAATGTATCAGGGTCAGGAATATGAACATATCAGAGGCAGGAATATGAATGTATCAGAGGCAGGAATATGAATATATTAGAGGTAGGAATATGAATGGATCAGAGACAGGAATATGAATGTATCAGAGGCAGGAATATGAATTATGATATCCAAACCGGGGTTCCAGGTACAGTCTGCGAAATTAGCGGTTGTCCGGTTGTCCGGGACAACTAATTTACGAACAGGACAACCATGTATTCCCACTTTGGTTGTCCGATCGGACAACCAAATTTCTGAAAGCGCAAAGCTATTTGTCAATTAAAATAAGTATAAAAGTCGAACAGGGAACACGATTTAGGCTTTTTCATTGATGTTGAGAAAATTACTGTGACACCGGTATAAATGCTACGAGGTATTGGTCAATTAATTGTATCCCTCTATGGAAGGTCACAACACGTCACGACCTCGTTTTTGATCGGATTTAGCCGAATTTTTTTATTTTGTATAGAGCAACCAATCGGAACTACCTCGTCGGATTCCGTCACTCGGGAATCCACATTTACTGAGTACGAAAATTGGCGAAGAGTTCAATCGATAGAGCAACGGAAAATTACAATTATACACGTGAATTATTCCATCAAATGAGAATAAATTAAACATCATGAATATGCTAATTTAGCGCATGCGTCGCTAAAAACGTGTTTCCGGTTGTCACAAAATGTCAATATTGCGGTACGTGACGGGTGCCATTCCTGGTAAACCAGTGAAAGAGTCCAAACAAGAGTCAAGTAAGCGTTACCGTACGAAGCCAAAAGAGACAGAAATTTTGTTTCTTTTTGGCAAGTTGGTCGAGAGTGCCTTAAATGTACCGAAGATGGTAAAATGCAGTGCCCTTGATGCACAGACAAAATCCGGATTAGACACTGATGGTTCCTTTGTAAAGGGGTGTTCTAGCATGCGGATTGACACTATAAAAAAAAAACATGAACAGTCAAAAATCATGACTAATGATGACTGACTTATCAGAGAAAGACATAGACAATCTTTCCTCTTTGTATACAAAAGAATGAATAATGAATAAATAGTGTGAAGACCTCATGTTTTGCTTTGTTTACATATATCATTAGAGTAATAAAGCCTTCAGGTTTTAAAAAAACCCACGGTCAACCACTTTTCCTTTCGGGCAACCAATTTTTGTTGAAATTGTTGCCCAAAGGACGACCAAGTCCAAAAGTTAATTTCGCAGACTGCAGGTACATGACTATATCAGAAGCAGGAATATGAAAGTATTGAGAGGCAGGAATATGAATGTGTCAGAGGCAGGAATATGAATTATGATATCCAAACCGGGGTTCCAGGTACAGTCTGCGAAATTAGCGGTTGTCCGGGACAACTAATTTACGAACAGGACAACCATGTATTCCCACTTTGGACAACCAAATTTCTGAAAGCGCAAAGCTATTTGTCAATTAAAATAAGTATAAAAGTCGAACAGGAAACACGATTTAGGCTTTTTCATTGATGTTTAGAAAATTACTGTGACACCGGTATAAATGCTACGAGGTATTGGTCAATTAATTGTATCCCTCTATGGAAGGTCACAACACGTCACAACCTCGTTTTTGATCGGATTTAGCCGAATTTTTTTATTTTGTATAGAGCAACCAATCGGAACTACCTCGTCGGATTCCGTCACTCGGGAATCCACATTTACTGAGTACGAAAATTGGCGAAGAGTTCAATCGATAGAGCAACAGAAAATTACAATTATACACGTGAATTATTCCATCCAATGAGAATAAATTAAACATCATGAATATGCTAATTTAGCGCATGCGTCGCTAAAAACATGTTTCCGGTTGTCACAAAATGTCAATATTGCGGTACGTGACGGGTGCCATTCCTGGTAAACCAGTGAAAGAGTCCAAACAAGAGTCAAGTAAGCGTTACCGTACGAAGCCAAAAGAGACAGAAATTTTGTTTCTTTTTGGCAAGTTGGTCGAGAGTGCCTTAAATGTACCGGAATATGAATGTATGAGGGGCAGGGATATGAATGTAACAGGGGCAGGAAGATGAATGGATCAGAGGCAGGAATATGAATGGATCAGGGGCAGGAATATGAATGGATCAGAGGCAGGAATATGAATGGATCAGGGGCAGGAATATGAATGGATCAGAGGCAGGAATATGAATGGGTCAGGGGCAGGAATATGAATGTATCAGAGGCATGAATATGAGTGTATCAGAGGTAGGAATAAGAGGCAGGAATTTGAATGGATCTGACAGGGGCAGGAATATGAATGGGTCAGGGGCTTATTGATAAAAACTACTAGTTTAGTATTGGATAATTCGATCACGACACAGTCTACGAACTTCGGAAATCTCGGCTTTATACCCTATCACCAAAGTAACCATGGGTAAATAATATTTTCAAGTTTAGTTCCGGTGTATTTGAGTGTAATTTATCGTCTATTTAGTTTAAGCTAACACTTTGTGGAATTTCTTTGCCAGAATAAAAGGAAACAATAAAGAATTGATTTATTTTCTTACTAATGTCAAAAGTCACTCGTCTGTAAGGACGACCAGAAGAAAATATCCACTCGCCCGGCCTCGTCATGACGAGCGGACGAGTGGAATTTTACAGGCCTGGATTGAATCAGGGGCAGGAATATGAATGGATAAATGTGGTAGCTATATATATAGCTGACTTGTAGCACGGTGGTTCTACCCAAGTGCCCATCTGTGCACGAAATTTGCCAGGAAAACAATGAATATATCAGAGGCACGGATATAAATGTATCAGAAACATGTACATACGTATTTCAAGATGAAGTTTATTTACATACACCATTTTCATTATTAATGTCCCACAGAGTACTTGCCTTTGTTATATACTCATTGAGGAGTTGTTTCTGAACTTATTTCCATAAAGGTATGTTTTCTGTTTAGCTAAATGAGGTTTTAATATTACAGGCTTATGTTCGGTATGTATTCCGTAATAACCTCACAAGGTGTTAAAAAATGAGTGTTTTTTCAGTGTTATGCCGTTTCACGAGAAAAAGAGTATTTTTGCAAGTTAAAATATTAAAATATAATAAAAACAAGGAACAATAAAAAAAATGTTTTCTATTGCGGAATTTATTAAACATAACATTTTTTTGCTCGATTATTCGAAGAATAAGAGAGCTTATGTAATTACCCCGGGGTCGGCGTCGACGTCGGCGCCCCACATCAAGGTTTACGTGTAAGCTGTGTTTACAAGTCTATATCTAAATTTTGGCCATGGGCTTCCTTATAGCATTATCTTAAGGGCTGCATAAGCAATTTTGGTTCCTGTAACCCATGGAACCCAAATTATGATAGCCCATAAAATGTGTCCCATTTCACATCAAATTTTGCGTGTAAGCTGTGTTACAAGTCTATATCTCTTACAATTCTTACCCTAGCACAATCATATTTGGCCATTAGCTTCCTTATAGCATTATCTTAAGGGCTACTTAAGTAATTTTGGTTCCTGTAACCCATGGGCTCCCATGGAACCCAAATTCTGATAGCCCTTAAAATGTGTCTGTTTCACATCAAATTGTGCATGTAAGCTGTGTTTACAGGTCTATATCTCTTGCATTTCTTGTCCTAGCTGAACTAAATCTTGGAATTGGTTTCCTTATAGTATGTTGTAAAGGGTTGTAAAGGGTTGGGTAATTACTATGTCTTCTGCAAATTCTGGGCTCCCATGGAACCCAAATAGTGATGGCCCATAAAATGTGCAATAAAGGCAGATCTAGGTTTGCATGTAAGCATGTATATATCTATAAATTTGGTTTGGGATTTCTTATAGCATTATGCATCTTATTCATACTTCACTCATATTGGGGCATGGGCTCCCTCCTCCCCCCCCCCCCAGCCCCCCCTCCCCTCCCAACTCCACCCCCCCCCCCACACCCTTTTTAGCTTGACTGATCAGAGATCAGCAGAGCTTATGCCGTGGTGCGGAGTCCGTCCATCCGTCCGTCCGTCTGTCTGTCTGTCTGTCTGTCCGTAAACTTTTATTTGTAGCGACTACTCCTCTGAAACTACTGGATGGATATTCATGAAACTTTACAGAAATGTTGCCCATGAAGTCTAGTTGATCCTAGCAAAAATTCATGTTGATGTAAAATCCAAGATGGCCGCCAAAGCTAAAAATAGATGTTTAGCTCTACAGATCAGAGATCAGCAGAGCTTATGCCGTGGTGCGGCGTCCGTCGTCCGTCAGTCTGTCCGTCCGTCTGTCCGTCCGTAAACTTTTATTTGTAGCGACTACTCCTCTGAAACTACTGGATGGATATTCATGAAACATTACAGAAATGTTGCCCATGAAGTCTAGTTGATCCTAGCAAAAATTCATGTTGATGTGAAATAGGTTTTTAAAAAACAAGTTTGTAGCGACTACTTCTTGAAAACTCTAAGGGATATTGATATGGGACTTTTTCTAAAATGATCAGCATGACATGATGTTGGTTCTTGTCAAAAATCATTTTGATTCGACGTTAAACATGGCTGCCAGCGGCCATCTTTGTTAACATAGAGTTATATAATGAAAACTTGTAGCGACTTCTTCTCTGAAACTACTTGACAGATTTTCATGAAACTTAATAGGAATGTTGCTCTTGATGTCTAATTGATCCTAGAAAAAATTCAGATCGGCCGGAAATTCATGATGGCCGCCACGGCTAAAAATATATTTTTAAAAAATAAGTTTGTAGCGACTACTTCTTGAAAACTAGAAGAGATATTGGTATGTGATTTTTTCTTAAATGATCAGCATGACATGATGTTGGTCCTTGTCGAAAATCGTTTTGATTCGACGTTAAACATGGCTGCCAGTGGCCATCTTTGTTTACATAAGAGTTATATAATGAAAACTTGTAGCGACTACTCCTGTGAAACTACTTTACGGATTTTCATGAAACTTCACAGGAATGTTGCTCTTGATGTCTTATTGATCCTAGCAAAATTTCAGGTCGGCCGGAAAATCAAGATGGCCGCCATGGCTAAAAATAGATTTAAAAAAAATAAGATTGTAGCGACGTCTTGAAAACTATAAGAGATATTGATATGGGACTTTTTCTAAAATGATCAGTATGACATGATGGTTATTTGAGTCAAACATTATTTTGATTCGACGTTAAACGTGGCTGCCAGTGGCCATCTTTGTTTACATAGAGTTATATAATGAAAACTTGTAGCGACTACTCCTCTGAAACTACTTGACGGATTTTCATGAAACTTAACACAAATGTTGCTCTTGATGTCTAATTGATTTTAACAAAATTTCAGGTCGGCCAGAAATTCAGGATGGCCGCCATGGCTAAAAATAGATTTTTAAAAAATTAGTTTTGTAGCGACTACTTCTTGAAAACTATAAGAGATATTGATATGGGACTTTTTCTAAAATGATCAGCATGACATGATGGTTATCCGAGTTGAACATTATTTTGATTCAATGTTAAACATGGCTGTCAGCGGCCATCTTTGTTTACATAGAGTTATATAATGAAAACTTGTAGCGACTACTACTCTGAAACTACTTGACGGGTTTTCATGAAACTTCACACGAATGTTGCTCTTGATGTCTTATTGATCCTAGCAAAATTTCAGGTCGGCCGGAAATTCAAGATGGCCGCCACGGCTAAAAATAGATTTTCAAAAATCAAGTTTGTAGTCACTACTTCCAGAAATCAAAATCAATCAGTAGAGCTTCAAGGTCATTGACCTCTTGTTAAAATAGAAGTTTGTAGCGACTACTTCTTGAAAACTATAAGTGCTATTGGTATGGGACTTTTTCTAAAACGATCAGCATGACATGATGTTGGTCCTTGTCAAAAATCATTTTGATTCGACGTTAAACATGGCTGCCAGCGACCATCTTTGTTTACATATAGTTATATAGTAAAAACTTGTAACGACTACTCCTCTGAAACTTCTTGGCGGATTTGCATGAAACTTTACAGGAATGTTGCTCTTAATGTCTAATTGATCCTAGCAAAATTTCAGATCGGCCAGAAATTCAAGATGGCCGCCACAGCTAAAAATAGATTTTTAAAAATAAATTTGTAGCGACTACTTCTTGAAAACTATAAGTGATATTGATATGGGACTTTTTCTCAAATGATCAGCATGACATGATGGTTATCCGAGTCGAACACTATTTTGATTCGACGTTAAACATGGCTGCCAGTGGCCATCTTTGTTTACATAGAGTTATATAATGAAAACTTGTTGCTACTACTCCTCTGAAACTACTTGACGGATTTTCATGAAACTTCACACGAATGTTGCTGTTGATGTCTAATTGATCCTAGCAAAATTTCAGGTCGGCCGGAAATTCAAATGGCCGCCATGGCTAAAAATAGATTTTCAAAATACAAGTTTGTAGCGACTACTTCTTGAAAACTATAAGAGATATTAATATGGGACTTTTCTAAAATGATCAGCATGACATGATGTTGGTCCTTGTCAAAAATCATTTTGATTCTATGTTAAACATGGCTGTCAGCGGCCATCTTTGTTTACATAGAGTTACATAATGCAAACTTGTAGCGACTACTCCTCTGAAACTGCTTGACGGATTTTCATGAAACTTCACAGGAATGTTGCTCTTGATGTCTTATTGATCCTAGCAAAATTTCAGATCGGACAGAAATTCAAGATGGCCGCCACAGATAAAAATAGATTTTTAAAAAATAAGTTTGTAGCGACTACTTCTTGAAAACTATAAGTGATATTGATATGGGACTTTTTGTAAAATGATCAGCATGACATAATGGTTATCCGAGTCGAAAATTATTTTGATTCGACGTTAAACATGGCTGCCAGTGGCCATCTTTATTTACATGAATTATATAATGAAAACTTGAAAACTATAAGTGATATTGATATGGGACTTTTTCCAAAATGATCAACATGACATGATGTTGGTCCTTGTCAAAAATCGTTTTGATTCGATGTTAAACATGGCTGTCAGCGGCCATCTTTGTTTACATAGAGTTATATAATGAAAATTTGTAGCGACTACTCCTCTGAAACTACTTGACGGATTTTCATGAAACTTCACAGGAATGTTGCTCTTGATGTCTAATTGATCCTAGCAGAATTTCAGGTCGGCCGAAAATTCAAGATGGCGGCCACGGCAAAAAATAATTTTTCAAAAACAAGTTTGTAGCGACTACTTCCTGAAATCAAAATCAATCAGTAGAGCTTCAAGGTCATTGACCTCTTGTTTTATTTATTTTTTACATATTTCTGTGTTGTTTAAGTCAATTCTTGCACATATATGTTGCCGCCTCACCCAACCCCCCCCACCCCCCACCCCCCACTTGAAACCTTTTTTTTTTGGACATATATCTGTGTTGCTTTTGTCAATTCTTACACATGTTGACCCCTCCCCCGCTGCCCCACTCGCCCGCCACCCCCCCCACCACCACACACTCGAAACTAGAATATTTTTATTTAATTTTTATTTTTTTTACATATATTTCTGTGTTGTTTTGGTCAATTCTTACACATAGCTTCTTACACATATATGATATATGTTGCTCCCCCAACCCTCCCCCCCCCCCCCCCCCCCCCCCCCCGTTTTTTATCGCCGTTCAGTCACAACTTAGATGCAGTGTTTTGACCTATTTCGATAAGAATAAACAAATCAAACATGTACTATCATAATTCATCCAATATACTATCAAACCACACAATGCCAAGTGTCATAACGATATAGTTAAGTTAAAGTGATATCGGCAAGAAAACACGGTACCTACCTCGTGCCGATGTATCGTCCGCCATCTTGAAATGACACATCCGTATCTCGTTCACGACTGATTTCATTCCAGTAAAATAGGACAATGTAAATAAAGATATCGCGTCAGGGTATGTACAAACAAGGCAGCATTAATGGGCAATATTAGTATAACACAAGATCTATAATTCACATTGCACTATATAGCAGTATTATTGTAGTGTCCGCTACCAAAATTATGTATTTCAGATAAAAATACAGTATCAATTAATTCATAGCTTTGTGCAAAAAGACTTTGTTTATCTTGATCTACACAATCTGTTGAAATCCTTAAGAATATTTATTTTGTAATTATGTACTGAGATACAAAGTATGTTAAACAAATAGTATTATTTGGTGCAATTAAGGTGAATACATCAATTGAATTGAATTGGGTTTTTAAGGTGCATCAACAAATGAAAGGTTATATGGCGCCTAACAGGAATGAACATGCCAGGCTCATCCTCCATTTGCATCAAGATAAAATATGGAGAATGGGCCTAGAACCTTTATACCTGCAGAAACTGCAGAGTTGCTGCAAATTCTATAGTAGATACTCCATTTATGATGGAGCCCCACGTTTTCCATGTTCGCATTTGCGGTGTCATGATAAATACCTTGAATGAGCATGATAAAAAATGCAGAATGAATATGCAATGTGACAGTGTGTTTGTGAGATTGCAGTGGTTGTATTCTACCCGAAAACCACATGGGGATTAAGGTGAATGTTCAGCAATGTAAAAATCATTATATATTTTGTCAAAATAACAATTTTTAGCTCTACTGGCAAGGGCAGAGCTTATGGGATGGCGGAGTTGTCCGTCGTCCGTCCGTCCGTCGTAAAATTTTGTCTCATTAAGGACGATAGGGCCTTCATTTTTCATATGATCTTTACGAAACTTTATCAGATTGTAATTATCAATGAAAGCTCCGGCGAGTTCGAAAACCAGCCAGATCCGATCAGTAACAGCGGAGTTATGGCACTTGATTTAGTTAAAAAATCATAAATTTTTTTCTCGTTAAGATGATAGGGCCTTCATTTTCCATCCGATCTTTACCAAACTTTACCACGACGTTAATGTCGATGGAAGCTCGGACCATGTTTCGAAAACCAACCAGAACGGACCAGTAACAGCAAGAGTATGGCCCTTGATTTAGTTAAAAATGCTATATTTTTTCCTCATTAAGACGATTCGGCACCTTCATTTTTCCATCCGTTCTTACCAAAACTTTACCAGATTGTTAATATCAATGAAAAGCTGGCGAACAAGTTCGAAAACCACCGAATAGGACCAGAACAGCGGAGTTTATGGTCCTTGATTTAGTTAGAAATGCTATATTTTGCCCTCGTTAAAATGATAGGGCCTTCATTTTTTATGCGATCATTTACCAAACTTTTCCAGATTGTTAATATCAATGAAAGCTCGGAGCAAGTTCGAAAACCAGCCAGATCGGACCAGTAACAGCGCGAGTTCTGGCCCTTGATTTTGTTAAAAATGCTATATTTTGCCTCAGTTAATAAGATAGGGCCTTCATTTTTATGCCCCCTAAAATTTTCGACGGCATATAGTAATCGCACCATCCCGTACTGTCCGGATTCTGTCTGTCCGTCATTCCGCTTTTCTTATCCAGACTGTACCTTCAAAATCCCTGCATGGATTTTTGATTAACTTCGGCACAAGTGATCACCATAAACAAGACGATGTGTCGAGCTCAAAACCAGGTCCGTACCTCAAAGGTCAAGGTCACACTTGAAGTTCATAGGTCAAAAACAGGTAAGCAATTTCGTGTCCCGGAACCGTAACGTCACAACCCCCTGCAGGGATTTTTAAATAACTTGGCACAAGTGAAAACCATAACAAGACGATGTGTCGCGGGCGAAACCCAGGTCTTCAAGGTCAAGGTCACACTTGGAGGTCAAAAGTCAAATTGTATCCGATCAAGTAACTCATTCATGGACGGATTTTCAAATAACCTTGGCACAAGTGCTCACCACAACAAGACGATGTGTCACGCACCAACATCTAGGTCTGTGGCCCCAAGGTCAAGATCACACTTGGAGGTCAAGGTCCAAATCGTGTCCGGTCAAATAACTTTTGCATGCCTGGACGGATTTTCAAATAACTTGGCACAAGTGTCACCACCAACTAAACGACATGTCATGCACAAAATCCTGGTCCATGGCTCCAAGGTCAAGGTCATACTTAGAGATCAAAGGACTCTTCGGGGGCATTTATCACTTACAGTGATATTTCTTGTTCATCCTATATTTATCAAACTTTACTAGATTTTTTAGTTATGGCCCTTGATTTAGTTAAAATGCTGTATTTTGCCCCAAAACTTTCAAAAAAACGTAAATTGCCTTCACCTCGCTTCATTGATGTTATAAGGAGCCATGTTAGCCAGTAGAGCGTCCACAGGCCCTCTTGGCCTCCTTGTTAGGTCTACAATTTTGCGGTATGATGACATTCCTTAAAAATAGCCAAAATAAACAATGCATGGCTGTATCTATGAGGAAATGTCAGATATATAACAGTGCCCGCAACAGCAGTACCTGGTGGTAGAAACTATGTAGTGCCCACAACAGCAGTACACCCTCATGGTGGTAGAAAACCTTTTCTATTTTTTAACGGCTGCATTAATCGCAAATGGTTTAGAATTGTGTGCTCTTATGATGTGGCAGCCTGATTATGGCTGATCATTTCAAGACGCACAATACTCTAATTTTCATCTTTTATGACATATCCCTGGGACAAATATAGTGAAAATAGCGATAGTTTATCAATCTATATAATGTCTTTTAACATATTTGGACTCATATAAATAAAAATAGAGACAGAAAAGCTTGGTAAAACAATACACTACTGCATGTAAAGTCATGGTAATTTCACAACAGCCATTATTATTGGACTTAATAACTTTATGTGCTCAGTGTTGTATAATGTAGATTGTAACCATTAAATATATATATGTACATGTATATATTAGATTTATCTACTTACATTTGTCAAATAATAAATATAAGTCCAAACATTTAGGTCCAGTATGGTTTTATACTGAACTATCTGATTTGTTATCAGTGTTGTTTACATTTGCTATCTGACATTTTGAAGTAATCAGGTGACACATTATCCAACTTTTGCTTTGCGGTCTTTATATTTATAGCTTGTGACATGTGCTGAGCTACTCTCAAGTCCTGATGCTTGTATGTGACCTCTAGTTACCAGTCCTGATACGTGTATTTGACTTCTAATGGCCAGTCCTGATACATGCATGTGACCTTTAGTGGCCAGTCCGGATAATGTATATGACCTCTAGTGACCAGTCCTGATACGTGTATGTGACCTCTAGTGACCAAGTTCTGATTTGTGTATGTGACCTCTATTGACCAGTCCTGATACATATATATGACCTCTAGTGACCAGTCCTGATACGTGTATGTGACCTCTAGTGGCCAGTTCTGATTTGTGTACGTGACCTCTAGTGACCAGTCCTGATACATGTATATGACCTCTAGTAACCAGCTTGTGACCTCTAGTGGCCAATCCTGATACATGTATGTGACCTCTAGTGACCAATCCTGATACATGTATGTGACCTCTAGTGACAAGTCCTGATATCTGTATGTGACCTCAAGTGACCAGTTCTGATACATGCATGTGCCCTCTAGTGGCCAGTCCTGAGTGACCAGTCCTGATACCTGTATATGACCTCTAGTGACCAGTTCTGATATGTGTATGTGACCTCTAGTGGCCAGTCCTGATACCTGTATATGACCTCTAGTGGCCAGTCCTGATACGTGTATGTGACCTCTAGTGACCAATCCTGATACCTGTATGTGACCCCTAGTGACCAGTCCTGATACCTGTATGTGACCTCTAGTGACCAGTTCTGATACATGCATGTGCCCTCTAGTGGCCAGTCCTGATTCCTGTATATGACCTCTAGTGACCAGTTCTGATATGTGTATGTGCCCTCTAGTGGCCAGTCCTGATACCTGTATATGACCTCTAGTGACCAGTTCTGATATGTGTATGTGACCTCTAGTGGCCAGTCCTGATACCTGTATATGACCTCTAGTGGCCAGTCCTGATACGTGTATGTGACCTCTAGTGACCAATCCTGATACCTGTATGTGACCCCTAGTGACCAGTCCTGATACCTGTATGTGACCTCTAGTGACCAGTTCTGATACATGCATGTGCCCTCTAGTGGCCAGTCCTGATACCTGTATATGACCTCTAATGACCAGTCCTGATACATATATGTGCCCTCAAGTGACCAGTTCTGATACATGCATGTGACCTCTAGTTGCCAGTCTTGATACCTGTATATGACCTCTAGTGACCAGTTCTGATATGTGTATGTGCCCTCTAGTGCCATCCTGATACCTGTATTGACCTCTAGTGACCAGTTCTGATATGTGTATGTGCCCTCTAGTGGCCAGTCCTGATACCTGTATATGACCTCTAGTGACCAGTTCTGACATATGTGTATGTGACCTCTAGTGGCCAGTCCTGATACCTGTATATGACCTCTAGTGGCCAGTCCTGATACGTGTATGTGACCTCTAGTGACCAATCCTGATACCTGTATTGACCCCTAGTGACCAGTCCTGATACCTGTATGTGACCTCTAGTGACCAGTTTCTGATACATGC
>JAWPHD010014224.1:0-62731 GCA_037043455.1 Cyrtodaria siliqua | reverse complement strand
GCTCATGGCAAAAACTGAGTGTATTATTTTGTTACATGTACTATAAAAGTGAAGATAGAATTTTGTACTGACAAGTGGAAAGTAGACTTCCAAGGACTATCTATCTATCTATCTATTGTACTGCAACACCCCCTTCGAATGATTATGTGCAGGTTTCCTGGGGTAGATACAAGTACTAAGCAATGTGTATTAATTATCTTGCTCAAGGCTAAATAACATGGCATGGCGAGGATCGAACCCACGACCTTTCGATCTGATAGTTCGGCGCTCTACACTGAACCACGCACATCCACCATGACGTAGATCTAGTCGCATTTATTTGACGTCTTATGTGATTTTTAGCTCTACTGGCGGCCAGCAGAGCTTATGGAGGCCAGTAGAGATTATGAGATGAACTAGTTGGTTCGTCGTCCGTTATCTTTGCCTCGTGAACCCTTCATTATTAATCTGATTCTTTACGAAACTTTGCCAGTCCCTTTATATCAATGAAACCTCGGGACAAGTTCGAAACCAGCTAGATTCGGATTAATTTCACCAGAGTTAGGGGCCATTGTTTTGTTGAAAAATGCCATATAAGCCTTGTGAACTCATTTATTATTTGATATTTTTAAAATACCAAACTTGAACAGATTGTTATATGAAAGCTTCAGACAAGTTTGAAACCAGCCAAATCGGATCAGTAACACCGGAGTTTATGGCCCTTGTTTTTTTTCTGAAAAATCGCTATTTTTTCCTTATGAACACTCTAGCACCTTTATTTATTATTTGATCTTTACCAAACTTCCACAGATTGTTAATACCAATGAAAAGCTCGGACAAGTTAATAAAACAGCCAATTCGGGTCAGTAACAACGGAGTATGGCCCTTGTTCCCCCCCCCCCCCCCCCCCCCCCCCCCCCCCCCCCCGAAAAATACAATTTTCTGCTTTGTGAACAGTCTAGCACCTTCATTTATTATTTGATCTTTAACAAACCTTACAGAGATTGTTAATATCAATGAAAGCTCGGAACAAGTTCAAAAAACTCCCAAATCAGATCAGTACCACCGGAGTTATGGCCCTTGATTTAGTTAAACTGCTGCATTTTGCCGAAACTTGTCAAATCAAATGAGTAACTGTATTTTGCCTCATTAAAACGATAGGGCTTTCATTTTTGACATATTTTAATGAAACTTTGTAGGAATGATCAGTACCAAATCTAGTTACCGGTATGTATATCATCATTGTGTTCCAGTTGAATGATTTTTGGCAGAATTACGGCCCTTTAAAGGTTTTAATACACAACCTTTGTCCGGACTTTTTTTCCTGAACCCCTTGGCAGATTTTAAAGAAACTTTGCAGGGATGATCAGTACCAGGCCTAGTCACAGACACATTAATAAACAGATAGAAAACTTCCTATCTTATCCAATGAAGTAACCAAAATATCACGTGGCACCTTAACTTTTCCTTCTATCTCCTCTCTCAATTATTCACTGATTTTGATGAGAATACATTCAAATGATTCATAGTGAATAGCAAAATGGTTTTATAATAATTTATGTTTATTTTGAAAGTAAGAAATTGTATAAAAAGATGTTTAAAGTTAAAAATGTCATCATTTTTCTCTTAAAAATCAAGGTTTTGACATAGTCAAAGTTTCCATCAAACTTCTTTTTTGCTCTAAATGTAAGAGAAAGAAAAATACTACCATTGGAAAGAAAATTAAATTTGTGATGGTATTTGGCATGAATGAAACTTGTATCTATAAAACTCTTCATAATATGTGTGTTTAAAGTTGGGAAATAATTTGTGAAATTTTTGCACTGTGCCACGTGAAATTTAGATAATTTTCGTAGTGTCCAATCTATTTGTTATTAGGTCTGTGGCCTAGTGGTGCATATCTTCACTATGAATAATTTTTGGCTGAGTTATTGCCCTTTAAAGGTTTTAATACACAAACTTTATCTGGACTATTTCCCTTGAACCCTTGGCTGGATTTCAACGAAACTTTGCAGGGATGATCAGTACCAAGCCTAGTTATGCATGTCATCGCCATATATCGGTTGACATATTTTTGGCTGAGTTATTGCCCTTTAAAGGTTTTAATACACAAATTTTGTCCGGACTACGTTCTCCTGAACCCCTGACCGGATTTCAGTGAAACTTTGCAGGGATGGTCAGTGTCAGGCCTAGTTGTGCATGTCATCGTTGTGTTTCGGTTAAATGATTTTTGTGGAGTTAAGCCCTTTAAAGGTTTTGATACACAAACTTTTATCCAGACTAGTTAGTCTCTTCTGAACTCCTGGAAGAATTTCAACGAATTTTGGCGGGGATGATGAGTACCAAGCCTAGTTGCACCTATCATCGCTGTGAAATATGGCCTAATATACAAAAACTTTATCCAGAAAAGTTTTTCTGAACCACTGGCTGGATTTCAGTGAAACTTGACAGGGAATGATCAGTACCAAGCCTAGTTGCACATGTTGTTGGTGTGTTCCCCATCAAATACTCCATATAGCAGGTGTGTTCCCCATCAAATACTCCATATAGCAAATAGAGCGATACAGGCCCTCTTGGGACTCTTGTTTACCACAGGGTGTGGGGTCATATAACCACATCCCTATATACATATAATATGTAGAAAGGAAAGTAAGATACATATAATATATAGAAAGGGAAGTAAGATTGACAATTCTCAGATGTGCATTTATGTGATTCTCACATACTTCAACCTATTATGCATGCTGCTGATTGGTCAAGCTTATTACACAGCTACTGGCAACTAATCACTTGTTCCAATCAAATCGCGCATTATAAATCCCGCAGTATCAGATCAACTGTAAAAACGGGGTGTAGTGTAAGTTCTCAGAAAACATAGTTTGTTCGTTTCAACATAAGTCATTCAAGGAAACTGGATAATAATTGAAGGTCGACATAAGTCAGTAAAACAGGATAATAATTAAAGATATAAACCGATGTAGACTTTTAATTGTAAATTGTTGCTGAATCAATGTGATACGTTAAATAAGCGTGGAATAGATATTTGCAACCATGGACATCAATATGCTGCGCTCTTCTGGCTATAACAAGCCTGACTTGACGTTATTTTTGAGTTTTAGCTCCACTGGCCGAAGGTCAGCAGAGCTTATGGGATGACGAGTTGTCTGTCGTCCGTACGTCGATCTGTCCGTTAACCTTTGTCTTGTGAACACTCTAGGACCTTCGTTATTGATCGGATCTTTACCAAACTTTGCCAGGGTCTTTATATCAATGAAAGCTCGGACAAATTTGAAAACTTGCCAGATTGGATTAGTTTCACTGGAGTTATGGCCCTTGATTTGCTGAAAAATGCCACATTTTGCCTTATGAACAATCTAGCACCTTCATTTATTATTTGATCTTTACCAAAGTTGCGAAGATTGTTAATATCAATGAAAGCTCAGACAAGTTTAAAAACCAGCCAGATCGGATCAGTAACTCTAGTGTTATGGCCCTTGTTTTTTCTGAAAAATGCCATTTCTGCATTGTGAACACTCTAGCAGCTTCATTTATTATTTAATCTTTACCAAACTTGCAAAGATTGTTAATATCAATGAAAGCTCGCACAAGTTCGAAAACCAGCCAGATCGGATCAGTAACTCCAGAGTTATGGCCCTTGTTTTTAGCTCGACTGATCAGAGATCAGCAGAGCTTATGCCGTGGTGCGGCGTCCGGCGTCTGTCTGTCTGTCCGTAAACTTTTATTTGTAGCTACTACTCCTCTGAAACTACTGGATGGATATTCATGAAACTTTACAGAAATGTTGCCCATGAAGTCTAGTTGATCCTAGCAAAATTCATGTTGATGTGAAATCCAAGATGGCCACCAAAGCTAAAAATAGATTTTTAAAATACAAGTTTGTAGCGACTACTTCTTGAAAACTATAAGTGATATTGATATGGGACTTTCTAAAATGATCAGCATTGATATGACAACATGACATGATGTTGGTCCTTGTCAAAAATCGTTTTGATTCGACGTTAAACATGGCTGCCAGTGGCCATCTTTGTTTACATAGAGTTATATAGTAAAAACTTGTAGCGACTACTCCTCTGAAACTACTTAGCGGATTTTCATGAAACTTTACAGGAATTTTGCTCTTGATGTCTTATTGATCCTAGCAAAATTTCAGGTCGGCCCGAAATTCAAGATGGCCGCCACAGCTAAAAATAGATTTTTAAAAGATAAGTTTGTAGCGACTACTTCTTGAAAACTATAAGTGATATTCATATGGGAGGCCCCGGGTTCAATCCTCCGTGGTGCCACTGAGTTCCGTCGGTGTGTTCTTGGGCAAGACACTTTACCTTAGCCTCGTCCGTAGGATGGGGACGTAAACCGGGCGGTCCCGTGTATCGGTCTATCCTCCGAGCACGTTAAAGAACCATAGGAATCTATTCGATAATAAGAGTAGGGCAGGTTCCCGAATTCCTATGTATCCTTCCCCTCTCTCTGGGGCGACTCTAAATAACCTATACTGTGTTGATGAGCCGTTAAACAACATTCAATTCAATTACATACATTTTGTATAGTAAAAATTTGTAGCGACTACTCCTCTGAAACTACTTGGCGGATTTTCATGAATCTTCACAGGAATGTTGCTCTTGATGTCTAGTTGATCCTAGCAAAATTTCAGGTCGGCCGGAAATTCAAGATGGCTGCCACGGCTAAAAATTAATTTTCAAAATACAAGTTTGTAGCGCCTACTTCTTGAAAACTCTAAGTGATATTGATATGTGTCTTTTCCTAAAATGATCAGTATGACATGATGTTGATCTTTGTCGAAAGTTATTTTGATTCGACGTTAAACATGGCTGCCAGCGGCCATCTTTCTTTACATAGAGTTATATTATGAAAACTTGTAGTGACTACTTCTCCGAAACTACATGATGGATTTTCATGAAACTTCACACAAATGTTGCTCTTGATGTCTAATTGATCCTAACAAAACTTCAGGTCGGCCGGAAATTCAAGATGGCCGCCACGGCTAAAAGTAGATTTTCAAAAAACAAGTTTGTAGCGACTACTTCTTGAAAACTATAAGTGATATTGATATGGGACTTTTTCTTAAATGATCAGCATGTCATGATGTTGGTCCTTGTCGAAAATCGTTTTGATTCGATGTTAAACATGGCTGTCAGCGGCCATCTTTGTTTACATAGAGTTATATAGTAAAAACTTGTAACGACTACTCCTCTGTAACTACTCGACGGATTTTCATGACACTTTACAGGAATGTTGCTCTTGATGTCTAATTGATCCTAGCAAAATTTTAGCTTGGCAGGAAATTCAAGATGGCCGCCATGGCTAAAAATAGATTTTCAAAATACAAATTTTTAGCGACTACTTCTTGAAAACTATAAGTGATATGGGACTTTTTCTAAAATGATCAGTATGACATGATGTTGATCCTTGTCAAAAAATATTTTGATTTAACATTAAACATGGCTGCCAGCAGCCATCTTTGTTTACATAGAGTTATTTAATGAAAACTTGTAGCGACTACTCCTATGAAACTACTTGATGGATTTTCATGAAACTTCACAATAATGTTGACCTAGCTATCAAAAATCTATCATTAGAGCTTCAAGGTCATTGACCTCTTGTTTTCTGAAAAATGTCATTTTCTGCCTTGCGAACACTGAAACACCTTCATTGGATCTTTACCAACTTTCACAGATTGTTAATACACGCCTACTAAACAGTGTCTCTAGCTCAAAAAAGAGCAATCATAAAATGAGACAAAGCAACATCCGAGCTAGAGACATCGTCAAGAAATGGCTGTCAAAATGTGAGTATGACCCATGTTTTAGCTATTTTTTATTGTTTTAAGACATGAACTGACAAATCGGAGAATGTCATGCTCGGGGTATAAGCCAGGAACGTCCGTAAAACCCACGATTTTTTCCATACTATGGCTGACCTTTGTTTTAGAACTTTTCTCCCGTGACCGGTAAGCTTGTTTACATGACAAATTTCGACATTCTTGTGTAGTTTAGTCCAAATTCTACACATTAAACATATTGTAGCATTATATATTGGTCCAATATGATGATAGATACAAATGAGCACCACAAATACACAGGAAAGGGCATTACTCGGAGAGTTATGCTGATTTTATTATAAGAGCTAGAGACAACATACGGGAGCTGGAGACAAAACAGGGAGCTAGAGTCGATGCATTTAGAAGTATTACTTAAAACTTACGTATTTGGAGTGGTGGTTATCATCGAAAGAGACTGATGATATCGTGACATTCGAATTAATCGTAGGTTTCTACGAAGCGATACACCCAGTATATATGTTCGCCAAACAATAAATGAATTGAATGTGATGTATTTATTTAAATTTATACCAAATATTTCCAACTGACGCAGATGTTCTATTTACATGTAATCTATTGATTTTCGTTTAAACTGAATCCGTATTATCGTGAAACTGTAAACATGTATCTATAAATAGAACAAACATTTGATGTTGATGTACCGTAACAGGTAAAATGTATTAAATATTTAAGATTTGTGATCGCCCTGTGTCCGTTGTCCGTCGTCCGTCGTTAACTGTATGCTTCAAACAAATCTCCTCGTAAACCGCTTGGCCAATGTCAACCAAACTTCACAGGCATGTTCCTTGGGTGGTCCCCATTCAAATTTGTTCAAAGAATTGAATTTGGTTAGGACTTAAGCTCCGGCACAAAGTGTGCCCCTAGTTAAGAAAGTTTATAAAACGCACTGCCTTCTAATATGGCCATTGGTTAAATAGATATCTATTTTATGAAGAATGAAACATCAAACAGTACTGACAAAGGAAGAAAATAACTTGAAGAAATAGCACATGTGGTGATATGTTTTTTTACAAAATTCAATTGATACAACACTGAGCTATTAAGGTTGACAGTATGGTGGAGGTATGGTAGTTTCTGATTTTTGAACTAGGGGCTTGAAAGCCCAAGTCCTTATCAGGCGACAATTTGAGCATGCTAGAAGCCGCAACAGATCGTCACTGACGTAATGTATCGCTACGCTAACAGACAGAGCGTCAGCTGTCATTTTGATTGGGTGTTCATTTGCATACATCCCAGTCACTGTATGCATATTCATAGGGGCCCTGGCCTTGTGTAGAGAAGAAATAGTTTCCGGATCAGACAAATACCATCTAAATCGTAAATAAACTGTGGGAAATGGAAAGAAAATTGAAGAATGTGATGTACTTTTTTTCTACTAAGACAAGAAACGAGATGATATATTTTATCTCGAAATATTATAAACGCCGTCTGGACCCCGTACATCAAGCTTTGCAAACCTGGGATAAAGTAACTCATTTGCATTATAATATCGAAAGGACCAATGCTTCTGAGCAAAAGTAGTTATTTTTCAGCAAAAAAGAATAGAGGTAAACATTTGCGATATTAGCGGGAAAATGGAACATCCGTCACCTAATGGAGACAATCTTAAAGAAAGTCTTCGTCAGAATGTTATAATTGCATAATTTACTAATTGTTTTACTACGCTGTAGAAGCGGCATTCCAGACGCAATAGATTGAACTGATCACGCGTTGATGATGACCCGCGATCACCATAAATCGAGTGGTGAAGTGTTTTTTCGAATCCGATTTTGTACAGATATGAATAATGTTGCTCCGTATTAATAAATGATGGAATACATAGCACAATAAAAAAATATGTAAACAATAATACAATTAGACGTAATTTTCCTAAAAGGATAATTCATACTCATATTTCTATCCGGTGCATCGAACGCAAGAAGACGCTTTCCGTCAGTTTTGTCAACGCAGAACCAAATTGTTACTTACAGACAGTCCAATAGTAAAATAGGAAAAACAATGCACCGTTATTGATAACAATTGTTCGCTGTAAAGGTTTTTATGTTACCTATTATTATTCAATGGTCAGTACTTATCCATCTGGCGGGAAAGAAAACATCGTGGGCAGACTGTAGTACCATCCAAATACATACGCAAGGTCACTGCATACAATGTTCATAAATACACTCAACAGAACTGTTCAATTTCCAAAGCCCCTAGTCCATCAGTGCTTTCAGCACTTTGATTAAAATTGGTTTAATAACATTTTATTATGGTATGCAATAGTATTCCATCGACTCTGGCTCCCTGTTTTGTCTCCAGCTCCCGTATGTTGTCTCTAGCTCTTATAAAAAAATCAGCATAACTCTTCGAGTAATGCCTTTTCCTGTGTATTTGTGGTGCTAATTTGTTTCTATCATCATATTGGACCAATATATGATGCTACAATATGTATCATGTGTAGAACTCGGACTAAACTACACAAGAATGTCGAAATTTGTCATGTAAACAAGCTTACCGGTCACGGGAGAAAAGTTCTAAAACAAAGGTCAGCCATTATATGGAACAAATCGTGGGTTTTACGGACGTTCCTGGCTTATACCCGGAGCATGACATTCTCCGATTTGTCAGTTCATGTCTTAAAACAATAAAAAATAGCTAAAACATGGGTCATACTCACATTTTGACAGCCATTTCTTGACGATGTCTCTAGCTCGGATGTTGCTTTGTCTCATTTTACGATTGCTCTTTTTTGAGCTGGAGACACTGTTTAGTAGGCGTGTAATATGTCCCTTGATTTTCTTAACTATGCAATATGCCCTATTGAACCTGAGGTCATGGGTTCAAATCTCACTGAGAGCTAACTTTTTTTTTCTTTTAATTTTATGACCCAATGGGGTCTCGGTTTGGGGCCCCCTTGTGGGTAATTAGGTAAAAAATCAGAAAAAAATACATATCTTGTCCAAATGTGAATGGATTTGATTCTAATTTTGTTTGGTCATTTAGGGACTTGAGGCACAACATATACAAAACGAGTTTTGTCCTCCTGTATATAGGGGCCCCTCTACAGGAGTACAATTTGGGGAGCTTGCAGTAATTTACTATTACAGTTTCGGCCTTATGAAGCTTACTCCAGATATAAATGGTTTCAATTCTAGTTTGGTATGGTCATTGGGGGAATCGAGGCACAGCATATATAACACTGGTTTTGACCTCCAGCATTAAGGGGTCCCTCTACAAGGGTACGACTTGGGGAACTTGTGACGTTAATTTCTTCTGTACCCTTTGAGATTTCATGTTCATGTTTGGTGTATTTCTTAGTTAAGGATTTGTAGATGTGAAGTAAGTTTTCATATTTTGTCTCCATTCTCGGGGGCTCCATAGAGGGAAATCAGGTAAAAACACAACAAATGGCATATCTTGTTCATATTTTGAATGTATTTGACATTTATAAAATGAGTTTTGTTCTTCTGTGTAAAGGGGCCCCTCTACAGAGATACAACTTGTGGGAGCTAAAGTGAAGTTGCAGTAATTTACTGTTTGAGAGTTTTGGCTTTATGACACTAACTTCTTCTATACCCTTTGAGATTTCAAGTTCTTGCATGGTGTTTTTCGCTCTACTGATCAAAGATCAGCAGAGCTTATGCTGTTGTGCGGTGTCCGTCGTCCGTCCGTAAACTTTCTTTTTGTAGCGATTACTCCTCTAAAACTACTGGATGGATTTTCATGAATCTTTATAGAAATGTTATCCATGATGTCTAGTTGATCCTAGCAAAAAATCATATTGATGTGAAATCCAAGAAGCTAAAAATAGATTTTTTAAAAACATGTTTGTAGCGACTACTTCTTGAAAACTGTAAATGATATTGATATGGGACTTTTTCTAAAATAATCAGCATGACATGATGTTGGTCCTTGTCGAAAATCATTTTGATTCGACGTTAAACATGGCTGCCAGCGACCATCTATTTTTACATAGAGTTATATAGTAAACGGTTGTATCGACTACTCCTCTGAAACTACCAGACAGATTTTCATGAATCTTCACAGGAATGTTGTTCTTGATGTCTAGTGGATCCTAGCAAAATTTCAGATCGGCCGGAAATTCAAGATTGCCGCCACGGCTAAAAATAGATTTTAAAAAAACAAGTTTGTAGCAACTACTTCTTGAAAACTGTAAGTGATATTGATATGGGACTTTTTCTAAAATGATCAGCATGACATGATGTTGGTCCTTGTCGAAAATCGTTTTGATTCAACGTTAAACATGGCTGCCAGCGGCCATCTATTTTTACATAGAGTTATATAGTAAAAGCTTGTAGCGACTACTTTCCTAAAACAGATGTTCATGAAACTTCACAGGAATGCTGATCTAGCTATCAAAAACCTGTCAATAGAGTTTCAAGGTCATTGACCTCTTGTTCTTGGTTAGAATGTGTAGATGCACAATAATGTCACAAATTTTGGCTTCACTCACTGAGGTCCCCTAGGGGATAATCGAGTCAAAAGACACAAAAAATGCGTATCTTGTCCAAATATGAATGGTTATGATTCAAATTTGGTATGGCCAACATATATAAACTGGGTTGTGACCTCCTGCATAAAGCGGACCCTCAACAGGAGAATTTACTGTAATTTGCTATTACATAGTTTCTACCATGTGAAGCTAACTTCTTCTATACCCTTTGAGATATCAAGTTCATGTGTGGTGTTTCGTAGATGTGTAGATACCTCCACAGCTTCCTTGCAAGAGGGTGATGGAGTATATGAAGAAAAAGCAAAGAAAGAAAGATGCGCAATATGATTTGGTATTTTGACTCCATCCACTGGGACCCTCTAGTGGGGTAATCCAGCAAAATAACACACAAAAAGAGTTCTAATTTGGTATGGTCATTTATGGAGTATATAAAATGGATTTCACCTCCTGCACAAGGAGCCTCTCGAGTGGGGTATTACTTGGAGAACTTGCAGTTATTTACTATTACAAAGTTTCCGTCTTGTGAGAGACTCTGAGAGATTTCAAGTTCATGTGTGGTGTGTTTCTTAGTTAAGGATGTGCAGATGCGCAGTAAGTTTTCGTTTTTGACTCCATCCCCTGGGGCTACCTAGGGGTACTCAAGTAAAAAAAAAAAGCATATATCTTGTCCAAATGTGAATGCATTTAATTCTAATTTTCTATGGTCATTTAGGGACTCGAGGCTCAACATATATAAAACGGGATTTGACCTCCTGTGTAAAGGGGCCCCTCTGCAGGGATCCAACTTGGGGAGCTGAAGTTGCAGTAATTTACTATTTTAGAGTTTTTGCTCTACATGGGTACAACTTGGGGAACTTGCAGTAAGTGATTTGTTCGACTGCCATATTGCTCAGTGCAGGGCAAAGAGTTTTGTCATTTATTATATACTTTATCGTTAGTAGGCTAATAAACAGTGTACATCTGTTGTAAAATTTGCCTGTTGTTGTCGAGATATTGGCTTTAACATTTATACTTGTAAGTTAGGCAAAAAAAACATACCTGTGTTTCCGGTGGCCCGACCGACCCTATTTTTAAGGGGCCGGACGTAAAACTTTTTATGAAAATAAAAAAAAAAATTGTTCTGAACAATGATTTATCATAATTTATCCAGGTAAACTGACATCACAGAGAAACTTCCAGTTGTATCATCAACTTGTGTGGGGTTTATGAGATAAATACATGTAGAATCTCACAATATCTTGCTCCAAAAAAAAAAGAAAATGCCTACCGACTTACCCTATTTTTTTAGAGCATGCAATAGGAAACACACCTATTTTTTGGGGGGCCTTAGGCATTGCGATAGGTCTATTAAATGCATGCAATTTATTGTATACTATAGCTCTTAGAGCTTATGGGATGCCGAGTCGTCCGTTGTCCGACGTTAACTTTCGTCTCGTTAAGACGATAGGGCCTTAATTTTTCATCTGATCTTTACCAATCTTTACCAGATTGTTAATGTCAATTAAAGCTCGAACAAGTTCGAAAACCAGCCAAATCGGACCAGTAACAGCATAGTTATGGCCCTTGATTTAGTTAAAAATTCTATATTTTGCCTTGTTAAGACGATAGGGCGTTCATTTTTTATCTGATCTTTACAAACTTTACCAGGTTGTTAATGTCAATGATAGCTCGGACAAGTTCGAAAACCAGCCAAATCGGACCAGTAACAGCAGAGTTATGGCCCTTGATTTCGTTAAATATGCTATATTTTGCCTTGTTAAGGCGATAGGGCCTTCAATTTTCATCTGATCTTTATCAAACTTTACCATATTTTTTAACTTTTTTTTTCTTTTATTATTTTTAATTTCTTTATTTTTTTTTTAATTTTTTAAAAAAAAAAAGATTTATTTTGGATTATTTTTGTTTGGATTTTTTTTTCTGAAATTTTGAATTTTGAATTCAATGAATTTTTGAATTTTTTTTTTGGATTTTTATTTGATTTCTTTTTTGGATTTTTATTTGGATTTCTTTTTGGATTTTTTTTTGAATTTTTTTTAATATTTTTATTTTATTTTTATTATCTCTACTGGCCAAGTTCGAAAATCAGTCAGATCAGACTGTTATGGCGGAGTTATGGCTCTTGATTTCACTCGCTTCATTGAATTGAATTAAATTGGGGTTTTAAGGCGCACCAACACATTACAGGTTATATGGCGCCTAACAGGCATGAACATGCCAGGCTCTTCTTCCATGTACATCAGATAAAATATGGAAAATGGGCCTAGAACCTTCTCACCCTGAACTGCAGAGTTGCTGCAAATATACATTGATGTTATAAGAGCCATATTCGTCCAGTAGAGCGTCCACAGGCCCTCTTGGCCTCTTGTAGGTTTTCTTTGTTCTTGCTTATGATATAATGTTCATAACCTGAAGGTCTGAGCCTAGTCGTGCTATAACTGCCGGTATATTTCAGCCGTGCTATAGGCTATGGTACAAAACATTTATAGCATATTTTTCTCGTATGTGATTTATCACTGCACTCTTGGACCTGCGGCCCTCGAGAAGCAGTAAAAATTGCATATACTCTAAAAATTATGCTATAAATATTGCTTATTGATACAATGATCTGCATTTTTATCTATATTTATACATGTGTATATTTCAGGTAGTTCTGGTGCAGTAGTAGTGAGTTTGTAAGGGATTATAGGCATGGATCCTTATCTACCACAGCTGACGGTATGGTGCACTAAAAGGCAAGGTACAGTTGAAGCTCTTGTCAAACTTGCAGACACCCTTGACGTCCAACACAGTAATGTGAATAAAGGCTGTATTGTTGGATCGTCTGCTGCCATCTGTGGTGCAGGCTTGGCTGTAGGATCTGCCATTCTGGCACCAGTTACTGGCGGACTGTCTATGGTTCCTAGCATTGTGGGAGCTGGAGTGGGTATAACAGGAACTGTGACATCTCTCGGTGCAAAGTTTGTGGAATCAACACTGGCAAAGAAGGCCCTAAAAGACACACAGACTTTTATTGAGGATGATCGCAAATCCTTTTTGGAAATTGAGAAAATGATAACAACGATAAGCGATGTAGAGCACTCAGTAGTAAAATATTTAGAGAGCTTGGTAGACAAAAAATTGACCAATGCTCCTACATCAGAGCCAAAGCCACAGAAGCATGAAGACATGAAGAAAGATTTGCACAAAATGGAAATAAAAGAGAATGAATCATCCAAAGGTGTCGTAACACAAATTGCAGCTATGAATGCCCCGCAGGTATTAGTTAAAGGCTACCAAATTGCTAGACAGACAAATTTGCTTAATATTAATAGGCTATTAAACATTGGGAGGAAAATGATTCCTAGACAGGCTATCAAAGATGGCGCATGTAAGCTTGGACCTGCACTGAATGCAGGACGAGTTGTGCGTCTTGGTGGGGTATTCTTAACTGTTGGAATGCTTCCAGTTGATATCTATGAGCTTGTGACTACTCTGAGAGACTTACATGAGGGGAAAGGTCACACAATGTCAGGGGAAATCAGAAAGAAAGCAGACCAACTTAAAGAGGAGATGATGGAGGTGCAAGATCGTTTAATGAGTGCTTTGACAGAGCTGAATAACTTGGTCCTGCTGATCCGAGCAATAAAGAAGAATGGGTGCCACAAAAACTTGGATTCTATACTGAACCAAATTCTGAAGAAGTTATTGCCCACAAAGGACTTTGTCAAAGCCTTCAACGCACTAGAAGAACAGACAGAAGAATCGGGAATGGCTGAAACTGTTGGTACCAAAGAACTATCTGGAATTTTGATAAACTGTGATGGAATAAAGGATTCAATGTATAAAGAGCTTGCAATGGTTCTTTGGTCAGCATGGAAAGTGGGAAAGAAGTCAGTTGTATTTTTACAAAATACAAATCTCGTTGCAGACCCAGTTTTATGGACACTTTTTGGTATGTCTGTAAACAGTTTTGGAAACGAGTCAGAAAGGGGAGTCAGCATCCTGTTCCCATTAGATTTTCTCGGGGACATTGAGTCATTCAACGAGTTCAAGGATAACTCGGATAAAGCTGCAGATTGGAATGGGCGTTGCATCATGGTCAGTGTGAACATGTTGGGAGAGAAGTACACATTCGCAAATATTCTAGCACCAGAGGGCAGCACGGATAGGGAACTGTTTCTCAAAGAAGCCGGAGCATTTGTGAGAAGTCACACAGATGGAAAGCTGATTATAGCATCAAACTTCAGAACTGAGATAAAGACCATGACTGTAGTTGTAAGAAATTGTGTCAGCACGGATGTACCACTATCGCTAATAGAGAAATTCATCCCGTATCAGAATGTGTGCGAGTATTTGTTCTATAAACCATACAAAATGAATGGACCCATTGAACTTGTTAGAAACGTTTGTAGTGAATACATGCTACCTGGAAACGGCTCCATCAACATTGATTGGTCGAAATGTCTCAAGCCTATGCTCTCCGATGAGGATTATTCCGCTCAAATCCAGCCGGTGCTGAATTTAGCGGTTACTGATCTGTGGCACAAGAGGAATTCTGGTACGCTGGAATTCTCGACTGAGAAGGAGATTGGATCAAGGGTCATAACATGCTGTCAGAATCTGGATTTCTTCATCTCGTCTGAGATGGAAGAGGAAATATCAAAATGCAAAATCGAACATACCCTGCGGTTCCTTGGGTTTCTGAAGCAGTCTGTGATGCTGTTCCACAGGAAAGAGTAAATATTAAAGCACTTTTCACAAGAGATACATGGCAATCTTGAATTTTTTTTAATTTATGACATCCAGTTTGTTTCTATATAACTTGCACCTTTGAAAATCATTTTTTATAATTTTTTTAGATTAGTTCATAGCAAATTGTTTATAATATATTATATATTATAGTTTGACCAATTATTTAGCGCTATTGTAGAATAATGAATCTCTAAGAAATGGAAAATGCTAAATTGTATTACCTCTTATTTAATTCTATGGAAGCAGGCGATAAATACGCAATAAATACTCGATAAATACATACTCGATAAATACTGGATAAATATGCTAAGATTGCCAAGTGTCCCTTTAGGTCACTCCATATTCATTTATATAATCTCTATTTCAATAGTAATTGCACATCAAGAATTAATTCTATAGTTTAGAATTATCTGGTTTTTAGCTCTTCTGATCAAAGATCAGCAGAGCAGAGCTTATGCCGTGGTGCAGTGTCCGTCTGTCCTTAAACTTTTTTTTATAGCGACTACTCCTCTGAAACTACTGTATGGATTTTCATGAAACTTTACAGAAATGTTGTCCATGAAGTCTAGTTGATCCTAGCAAACATTCATGTTGATGTGAAATCCAAGAAAGCCACCAAAGCTAAAAATAGATTTTTAACAAATAACTTTGTAGTGACTACTTCTTGAAAACCTTACATGATATTGATATGGGACTTTTTCTAAAATGATCAGCATGACATGATGTTGGTCCTTGACGAAAATCATTTTGATTCGACATTAAACATGGCTGCCCATCTTTGATTACATAGAATTATATAGTAAAAACTTGTAGCGACTACTCCTCTAACACTACTTGACGGATTTTCATGAAACTTTACAGAAATTTCAGGTCCGTCGGAAGTTCAAGATGGCCGCCATGGCTAAAAATAGATTTTTAAAAAACAAGTTTGTAGCGACTACTTCTTGAAAACTGTAAGTGATATTGATATGGGACTTTTTCTAAAATGATCAGCATGGCATGGCGTTGGTCCTTGTTGGAAATTATTTTGATTCAACATTAAACGTGGTTGCCAGCATCTTTCTTCGTTTACATAGGGTTATATACAAAACTTGTAACAACTACTCTGAAACTACGCGACAGATTTTCATGAAACTTCACAGTAAGGCTGATCTAGCTTTTAGAACCTGCCAGTAGAGCTTCAAGGTCTTTGGGGGGCATCCGTGGACCATGCCCCCATAGTGGAAGGAAAACACCCTTATCACGTCACCACCATGCCCCCATAGTGGAAGGCAAACACCCTCATCACTTCACCACCATGCCGGGGCGTCCGTGGCCGAGTGGTTAACGTCTCTGACTTGCAATCACTTGCCCCTCACCGCTGTAGGTTCGATCCCTCAGGGGCCTAGGAATCTTTATGTGAGGAAGCTATCCAGCTGGCTTGCGGAACGTCGGTGGTTCTACCCAGGTGCCCGTCCGTGTACACAAATTGCCCGGAGGGGCACCTGGGATCTTCCTCCACCAGTAGAAGCTGGAAAGTCCCCATATGACCTTTAATAGCTGTTGGTGCGACTATAAAATCCAATTCAATTCAATTCAAGGTCATTGACCTCTTGTTGTTTGTTTGAATGGTGTTTTATGTAATTTTTTACATATTTTAGGCCATATATGATGGTCGATTTGTTCGTGATAGAGGCAGACCACTCCATTTTTCCTGTTTTAGAATCAGTAAAGAAAATCACTACAAATTGATTAAAAATAAATATATAGATGTAAAATGTATAAATTGTATGATTATTTTTCATTTTCAGTGATTTTCTTTACTTTAAAAGACATTTTACGATAGGGGCTTCATTGTTCATCCGATCTTTACCAAACTTTATCAGATTGTTAATATCAATGAAAGCTTGGACAAGTTCGAAAACCATTCATATCGGACTAGTAACAGCGGAGTTATGACCCTTGATTTAGTTCAAAATGCTATATTTTGCCTCGTTAAGACTATTTTTTATCCGATCTTTACCAAACTTTATTAGGTTGTTAATGTCAATAAAAGCTCGGTCAAGTTCGAAAACCAGACAGTTCGGACCAGTTATGGCCCTTGCTTTTGTTAAAAATGCTATAATTTGCCTCATCTTACGATAGGGCCTCATTTTACATCTGATCTTTGCCAAACTTTACCAGATTTTATTACTTTCTTTTTTTATATTATAATTTATTTTTTTAAATTGTTTTGTTTGTTGTTTTTCTTTTTAAAAAAATGATTTTTTTTTTGTTGAATTTTTGTTTGATTTTTTTTGTTGATTTTTGGCAGTCTCTCGCTTCATTGATATTATAAGAGCCATGTTAGCCAGTAGAGTGTCCACAGGCCCTCTTGGGCCTCTTGTTATAACGTGAAATATACATTGTAACTTGTTCCTATAAGCTTGGTTGGTATACCATGACGTGGCTGCGGAGTTCAAACCAGGGAAGAGGAAAATAAATCAAAAACATTCTGAACCAATATTGGATTGCTGCAAGATGGTCTTGTGTTTATTTGTAAATTTCAACAATAGTAGTTGACCAATCTTTGTCAAGTTCATGCCTGGACAAATAGTAGTTGACCAATCTTTGTCAAGTTCGTGCCTGGACAATAGTAGTTGACCAATCTTTGTCAAGTTCGTGCCTTGACAATAGTAGTTGACCAATCTTTGTCAAGTTCGTGCCTGGACAATAGTAGTTGACCAATCTTTGTCAAGTTTGTGCCTGGACAATAGTAGTTGACCAATCTTTGTCAAGTTTGTGCCTGGACAATAGTAGTTGACCAATCTTTGTCAAGTTCGTGCCTGGACAATAGTAGTTGACCAATCTTTGTCAAGTTCGTGCCTGGACAATAGTAGTTGACCAATCTTTGTCAAGTTCGTGCCTGGACAATAGTAGTTGACCAATCTTTGTCAAGTTCGTGCCTGGACAATAGTAGTTGACCAATCTTTGTCAAGTTCGTGCCTGGACAATAGTAGTTGACCAATCTTTGTCAAGTTCGTGCCTGGACAATAGTTGTTGACCAATCTTTGTCAAGTTTGTGCCTGGACAACAGTAGTTGACCAATCTTTGTCAAGTTTGTGCCTGGACAACAGTAGTTGACCCATCTTTGTCAAGTTCGTGCCTGGACAATAGTAGTTGACCAATCTTTGTCAAGTTCATGCCTGGATATAAAATATAATTAGTAGGATTTTCATATATCGCAGACTTGTATTGGTTTCCTATACTGAAGAAAGTTACGTTTATCCAAATAAGAAGAGTCTTCCAAAAAGTCTGCCTTGAAAGAAATACATTTACATGTGTGTACTACTATTTAGCGTAATATTATGTTTAACTCTTTGTTTACTTTCAGAGGCTGCGCGTGATATTTCCGACTTTAATTGAGAGCATCCCGTACAGTTTAATGGCGGCGATTCAAAATGACGATGTTATCATTAGCAATGGTTTGGATGTTTGTTCTAACGATGAATATGCGTATCAATGTAGATGTGGCGTGTACATGACATAAACACTATTTGGGGGTCAATGTATTTACAGAGTAAATTATTTAGTGTTTTATTTAAAAAAATAAAAATCACAGCAGTGAAAAAAAATTGTTTATACCATATATTGCTTTATAGTGGCATTGGCCTACTAGTATCACATACAGATTTAAAATTAATGTTTATAAAAATGCTTGAAAGCTTGACTGATTAGCATATCAGTTATAAGACATTTGTTGAAAACTATTATCATATTTGTGTCAAGGTTTTTTGTCAGTTGTAAATCAATTATTTATTTTTAGCACTGTTTTTCCTGTCATCTCCTGTGTATGACAAAGAATGTTATTTATTTAAAGTCTATTAAATTTTATTATATTTTTCAGAAATGCAAGAAACTCATTAGTCAATGAATAATGCCAACAATAACTCAATGAGTAATGCCAACAATTACTCAAAGAGTAATGCCAACAATTACTCAATGAGTAATGCCAACAATTATTCACTCTGTGTGTTCTCAGAACAGAATGAGTCCTATATAGAAGACACTCAATGTGTTCTTAGAACGCATTAAAGCGGTTGATGCACTATTTACAAACAAGGTTTATTTTAAAGGGCTCTGAAAAACTTGAAAAAAACTGAAAGAATTATCAAAATGCCATGAAAATTAAAGGAGATATGATTTATTGAAAATGTGCAAAGAAACATAAATGGAGGTGGCCATTTTGGAATGATGACGTCGTCGTGCCTTTTTATCTCGTATGGCATATTCTTAAAATGTCTTTTCGTCTCAAACCACAATTAATTTTCCATAGGGTCCCATTGTAATGTTTTTGTTCGTGGCATGGAGATAAAACTAAATTTACAACATGTAATTATGCTTAAATTCTTCATTGATCCAATATATGCAATTTAAAACACAAGTTACAAATATTTACCAGATTGAACTTTTTTTAATTTCATGTTTACGTGACACCTATCAAAATTTAGAAAAAATACAAAAAAAATTAGACCCATGATGTGTCAACTGAGGCAGAATTAGCTAGAAATCTTATATCAACATGCATTTTTCTGTGAGCTCTTCCTAAAATGCTGTAGATTTAGAACCTGGTAAAGATAAATCAATGTATCCTGTAACATGTAGAAAAGCGGACTTGTTTTTTTTAGTGTATCTCCTTCATCTGTAGGGCATGAGTATTCAAGGGAGATAATAGTGGTGTGAGTCCTTTTAAAGCAAATAAAACCACTTTGCTTTGAAATGTATTTTGTCAGTATGCCATATATGGTAAAACGGCGCGATGACATCATCGTTTCGAAGATGACATCCTCCATTTATGTTCTTTGCACATTTTCAATAGGTCATATCTCCTTTATTTTTCATGGCATTTTGATAATTCTTTCAGCATTTTTCTTTCAAGTTTTTAAGAGCCCTTTCATATAAATCTTGTTTGAAAATAGTGCATGTTTAACGGTATGTTCAGTGTTTGCATTACTCATTAAGTAATGAGTTTCTCGACTTTTTGATATGGAAAATTCTAAACAAAAAATAATTCTACAATGATTTGAAAGGACACAAGGTAATCTTGAACTTTTTATCAAGGATAAAAAATAGCACTTTGATATATTTATCCAGTTTAATTTTGACTTTAAACCTGCTTGCATATACATGTAATTAAATAAAATGTTGAGTTTTCAGTTACTTCTTGTTATTCTACCATAGGTTTAATACATAGTACTGGTGCAATATAATCAACAGTCAGTAATATGCAAAAACTGTTTGCTTTAAACTATTCTAATAATTAATATTTATGGTTGAAAAAATGCAAATTATGTAGGAAAACTAACGGGACGCCGCGAGTTTTACACAAAGCAAAATTGCTGTGTGTCCCTTTAATATATTGTTTTTGTTGATTTTTGTCCTGCACATAGCGGGAGATGTAATTTACCAACACGCTGGGGCCTGGGCATTGTTAACATATTACTCATTGTCTTCCATTTTATTATGTTGAGCACATTTTTCCCTGTGTATGAGAGAATGTAATTTGTTTTATTAATTTTGTTGATTTTGGTCCTTTTTGTGCATAAATGTAATTTACTAATACTCCGGGCAATGATTACAGATTTTGTGCATAAATGTAATTTACTAATTATCCGGGCAATATTTACAGATTTTGTGCATAAATGTAATTTACTAATTATCCGGGCAATATTTACAGATTTTGTGCATAAATGTAATTTACTAATACTACAGGCAATGTTTACAGATTTAGTGCATAAATGTAATTTACTAATTATCCGGGCAATGTTTACAGATTTTGTGCATAAATGTAATTTACTAATTATCCGGGCAATGTTTACAGATTTTGTGCATAAATGTAATTTACTAATTATCCGGGCAATGTTTACAGATTTTGTGCATAAATGTAATTTACTAATCATCCGGGCAATGTTTACAGATTTTGTGCATAAATGTAATTTATTAATTATCCGGGCAATGTTTACATATTTTGTGCATAAATGTAATTTACTAATTATCCGGGCAATGTTTACAGATTTTGTGCATAAACGTAATTTACTAATACTCCGGGCAATGTTTACAGATTTTGTGCATAAATGTAATTTACTAATACTGTTTACAGATAACTCATGTCTCATTGTCTTTCATTTGATATTTTTATCATATTTTTGTATATATTGACCTTGTTAAAGCGAGAAAGTTTGTCACATAGAGGTACATCACTGGAATTTAATCAGTTTACTCTGACATGAATAGTATCAAATCAATACTGAAAAAAGTATCCTTTGGAAGTAACGAACACGAGACAGGAAACTAAAGAGTGCTCATGGGCGGTAATGTAAAATTGATTAACGTTTCGTTTATCAATGAAGCATGCACATGCTTCCATTACGATGTTATATAGAAGAATAAATAAGAGTAAATAGTATTGTTATACCTCACATAAAACACCCATGCTAAATCCCCATAAACAACATTGTATCATTTCTTACTATCAGATGTGAGGGCGATAGTAAATCGCAGGGTGATAGTAAAAAAAAATGATCACATGCGCGGCTTTGGTGCGCGTTGGTGTGGGTACTGTTTCGGCAAAGTCTGCGGCTCAGTATGGTGAAATTGCTATTTTAACTCATCATAACTTCAGAAGTACTTTACTGATTTCAATAAATTATCGCTCATTTTCTTAGTTAAGTTATTGCCAATCCATTAATATAACTTTCACAGCAACTTTTACTAAACGTTGTTTTTGAAAAATATTAGTTTCCGGCAAAGTGAAATCTTTAGAGAAAATATCTACCAGATTGAAAATTCACCATAATCACATTGGCCGCCATTTTGTTTGTTCCATTAAAAGTTAACAAGGATTTTAATGGCCTCAATTGTCCATTAACTTTAATGAGTATTTAAAAAAAAATTAATGGGAACAAATTTGGGGAAAAAAAATTGACTAACGAAAAAAAATAACGGGGATTTAATGGATAGTTAACATTTTCCCATTAACTTAACAGGTGAAATGTCTCTTTCAACAGCCGGGCCATTAACTTAATACTATTTACTCTTCTTTTAGATATATTAAGCAATGGAAGCTCGTGCAATAATACATATCAACATTGCTGTTATGTAGATAGCCATAAAACATAACACGGTCATGTTCATTTTAAAGTGGGCAACCTTGAAAGTCTTTTGATTGACAGTTGCACTGGCATAACCGGCATCCAAAGTTCTGTCGTGTTTGATACATATGAAATCTTGCATCACATACTTGAGTAATGCTTCATCTACACAGGTAGTCTGATCAGTTTCCAGGGATATATCTTGATGTTGGAGAGGACTGATTTTTACAAGCGAATGAAAGTGCAGGGATTAAAATAGTCATTATACCCCCGCTTTCACAAAGTGAAGTAGGGGCTATATAGGAATCATGTAGTCAGTAACGTCCCGTCGCATCCAGTCACGTAATACATTTTTGTTCTGTCGCGTCGCGTCACGTAATACATTTTGTCCCGTCGCGTCCTGTAACACATTTTTAGCTCTACTGGCCGAAGGCCAGCAGAGCTTATGGGATGGCGAGTTGTCCGTCGTCCGTCCGTCCGTCGTCCGTCCGTCGTTAACTTTTGTCTTGTTACCACAATAGGGCCTTCATTTTTCATCTGATCTTTTCCAAACTTTAACAAGTTGTTAATATCAATGAAAGCTCGGACAAGTTCTAAAACCAGCCAGATCGGAATAATTTCACCGGAGTTATGGCCCTTGTTTTGCTGAAAAATGCCATATTAAGCCTTGTGACCACTCTAGCACCTTCATTTATTATTTGATCTTTACCAAACTTGCACAGATTGTTAATATCAATGAAAGCTCGGACAAGTTTGAAAAACAGCCAAATCGGATCAGTAACACCTGAGTTATGGCCCTTGTTTTTTCTGAAAATTGCTATTTTCTGCCTTGTGAACGCTCTAGCACCTGTATTTATTATTTGATCATTACCAAACTTGCACAGATTGTTAATACCAATTATAGCTTGAACAAGTTCGAAAATCAGCTGAATTGGGTCAGTAACACCAGAGTTATGGCCCTTGTTTTTTCTGAAAAATGGCATTTTCTGCCTTGTGAACACTCTAGCACCTTCATTTATTATTTGATCTTTACCAAACTTGCACAGATTGTTAATATTAATGAAAGCTCGGACGAGTTCGAAAACCAGCCAGATCGGAATAATTTCACCGGAGTTGTGGCCCTTGTTTTTTCTGAAAATTTCCATTTTCTGCCTTGTGAACGCTCTAGCACCTTCATTTATTATTTGATCGTTACCAAACTTGCAGAGATTGTTAATACCAATTATAGCTTGAACAAGTTCGAAAATCAGCTAAATTGGGTCATTAACACCATGGTTATGGCCCTTGTTTTTTCTGAAAAATGGCATTTTCTGCCTTGTGAACACTCTAGCACCTTCATTTATTATTTGATCTTTACCAAACTTGCACATATTGTTAATTTCAATGAAAGCTCGAACAAGTTTGAAAACCAGCTAAATCGGATCATTAACACCGGAGTTATGGCCCTTGTTTTTTCTGAAAAATGCTATTTCCTACCTTGTGAACACTCTAGGGCCTTCAATATTAATCGAATCTTTACTTAACTTTGCCAGTGTCTTTATATCAATGAAAGCTCGAACAAGTTCAAAAACCGGCAAGATCGAAATAATTTCAACGGAGTTATGGCCCTTGTTTTGCTGGAAAATGCCATATTAAGCCTAGTGAACACTCTAGGACCTTCATTTATTATTTGCTCTTTACCAAACTTGCATAGATTGTTAATATCAATGAAAGCTCGGACAAGTTCGAAAACCAGTCACAGAGGAGTTATGGCTCTTGATTTAGTTAAAAATGCTATATTTTGCCTTGTTAATACGGTAGGGCCTTCATTTTTCATCTGATCATTACCAAACTTTACCAGATTCTTTAGTTATGGCCTTTGATTTAGTTAAAAAGCTGTTTTTTGCTCGAAACTTTTAAGAAAACATAAATAGCAGTCACTCGCTTCATTGATATTATAAGAGCCATGTTAGCCAGTAGAGCGTCCACAGGCCCTCTTGGGCCTCTTGTTAATACTTGCATATCTCAAACACTTTTGAATGGGTTGTTCCCAAACTTCATATACTCATAACAACTGATGACCTTATGTCCCTCTAAATCACCCATCGATTGCCTAATTTGTTACAGAATTACGGCCCTTTGTTTGATTTAGAATTTTCCACTCTAATATTGTATAATGACCTGTTAACACATTTTTTCTCAAACATTTTCAAATAGATTGTTCCCAAACTTAATATACACATAAGAACTGATGACCTTATGTTCCTGTACATACCCAGCACTGATTGCCTAATTTATTACAGAATTATGGCCCTTTGTTTCACTTAGAATGTTCTACTGTAATATTGTATAATGACATGTTAACTCATTTTTCTCAAACATTTTCAAATTCATTGTTCCCAAACTTAATATACATATAGCAACAGATGACCTTATGTCCCCGTACATCACCCATCATTGCTTGCCTAATTTATTACAGAATTATGACCCTTTGTTTCACTTAGAATTTTCCACACTGATATTGTAACCTGTTAACACATTTTTTCTCAAACATTTTCGAATAGATTGTTTCAGAACTTCATGTACACATAACAACTGATTACCTTATGTGCCTCTACATCACACATTGTTGATGCCTAATTTATTACAGAATTATGGCCCTTTATTTGACTTAGAATTTTCCACACTGATATTGTATAATGACCTGTTAACACATTTTTTCTCAAACATTTTCGAATAGATTGTTTCAGAACTTCATGTACACATAACAACTGATTACCTTATGTGCCTCTACATCACACATTGTTGATGCCTAATTTATTACAGAATTATGGCCCTTTATTTGACTTAGAATTTTTCACTCTTTAATGAACTTCATGTGGCTTTCACTTTAAAAGTTTTCATAGAGTGTTATTACACTTGACACACAGTTCACACATGATGATATGATGTGTCTGCAATATTTTTTTTACAGAATTATGGACCTTTGTTTTACTTTTTTCACATTAAAAAAATTAACAGATAATTTAGACATTTCTTATTCCTGATTTTGCCCGTCCTCTTCGGCTATAGCAAAAAAGCGGGGTATTCATCACCTTCTCGATTCAATTCAGTTCAATTTTATTCAGGTAAAAGAACCATATACAAGTTATATAACAAACAATTGGTAAGATGAGAAAATAAATTGCAAATAATTACGTGATAATTACACTAAGGGTGAGCGATCGAGTTTAGCCCAATTTCGTTGTGGTATACTACCAATTAGAATTGAAACTGGGAGATACGTCGGCAAAAATCAAAACCAGAGACTTTGTAGATATTGTAATGATAATGCTGTTGAAGATGAACACCATTTCTTACTAGACTGTTATTTTTATAATGATATAAGAAACACTATATTTAATACAACTCTACATAACGGAGACTTTTTAACTTTTCATAAGAACGAGAAACTTAAATTTATTATGCTTAATCTTCAGAGGAAAGTTGCAAAATACTTATGTAAAGCTTTTCTTAAGAGACGCAACTCAACTTATATTGTTACATAACTTATTGTATTAGCAAGTATAATGTCATTGCTATAAATATGCAATCATATTTAATATCCACTGAACTATTTATTATTGCTTTATTCAGTTTATTTAACAATTGATATTTATATCATGTGATGTACATAATATTATTATTTATAGATAGTGACTGGTCCGTTGGGCCGTGTGCTTAATTTCCAGTTATTTCATGCACGTTTGATTTTGAATTGTATATGCACATGTCACTTTAATAAACTATTTACTTACTTACTTACTTACTTAAACATATTATATAATTAAGAATCTGACTATTATCAATTATCACAGATATTCTATCAGTTATCACATTATCGATAACAGCTTTATTATTGCTATATCACAGAAGATATTGTCATGCACTTTCCTGTTTCAATTTAGTTTTTAAAATGTGTTATCACTGATTTTGAAAATACTGTAGTATAAAATATTCATTTACTCCATTGTATAAAGAAAAGAAATAAGATTAATCAAAAAATAAAATAATTTACATTGAAAGGGATCTTTTAACCCAAGGATAGCCCATAAAGCTTGAATGCTTATTTCCAATGGGTTCCTTATTCAGTGATAGTTCTAGTTGAAACTTGGCATTAACATAGATTCATTTATTTTGTATTTTTACAACAACAAATATTCCTAAACCATCTGACAAAAATGTTGTTGTTTTTCGATAACGTATAATGTTTTTTAAATAGTAATTACATGTAATCCCATATAAATTGTGTTTTTTTGCATGCGATCATTTATTTTATGCTTCCACCATTGAATGGTGAGTGGGCATGATACAGTGTTAATCGTGTCGGTCCCAAAAAAAATTGTGTCTTACTCCTCCCATAGTTTCCCCCAGATTGCTTCCAAATTATACAGGATGGTTCTCTATGATGTCAAGATGTACATATCAATTGCGTAAAAATCTAACCTGTATTACCAGAGTTATGGCCATTTTTTCCCTCAAATTTTACTTAAAAAATGGCTTGTGTCCAACTCCTCCCACAGTTTTCCATGGAAGGTTTCCAAAGTAAACAGGAGGTTTCACTTCAATGCTACATGTGCATACCGATACGGCGTAAAAATCGAACCTGTATTACCAGAGTTATGGCCATTTTTTTCATTAAAATTTACTCCCAATACAGTTCCTATCCGATCTTTATGAAACTTACTATGGAGCAGACATCACATATTTTTGAGGCTTTCCAGTTTGATAATTTTCCCTTGAGTTATGCCCCTTTTTGCAATTATTTTTATATACATATATAGTGAATTTTCATGTTCTTAAATATTTAGTGACTTGTGAATGCAATGTTGAAATTCAAGATTGCCACCACAGCTAAAAATAGATTTTTAAAAACAAATTTGTAGCGACTACTTCTTGAAAACTATAAGTGATATTGATATGAGACTTTTTCTAAAATGATCAGTATGACATGATGTTGATCCTTGTCGAAAACTATCTTGATTCGACATTAAACATGGCCGCCAACCGCCACTTTGTTTACATCGAGTTATATAATAAAAACTTGTAGCGACTACTCCTCTGAAATTACTAGACGGATTTTCATGAAACTTCAAAGGAATGTTGCTCTTGATGTCTAGTTGATCCTAGCACAATTTCAGATTTGCTGGAAATTCAAGATGGCCGCCACGGCTAAAAATAGATTTTTATCAAACAAGTTTGTAGCACCAACTTCTTGAAAACTGTAAGTGATATTGATATGGGACTTTTTCTAAAATGATCGTCATGACATAATGTTGGTTCTTGTCAAAAATCTTTTGATACGTCATTTAACATGGCTGCCAACGACCATCTTTGTATCACATAAAGTTATATAATAAAAACTTGTAGCTACTACTCCTCTGAAACTACTTGAAGGATTTTCATGAAACTTAACAGGAATGTTACTCTTGATGTCTAGTTGATCCTAGCAAAATTTCAGCTTGGGCGGAAATTCAAGATGGCCGCCATGGCTAAAAATAGATTTTTAAAAAACATTTGTAGCGACTACTTCTTGAAAACTATAAGTGGTATTGATATGGGACTTTTTCTAAAATGATCAGCATGACATGATGTTGGTCTTTGTTGAAAATTATTTTGATTCAGCATTAAACATGGACGCCAGCGGCCAACTTTGTTTACATAGTTATATAAGAAAAACTTGTAGCGACTACTCCTCTGAAACTACTTGACGGATTTTCATGAAATTCACAGGAATGTTGCTCTTGATGTGCATTTGTTCCTAGGAAAATTTGAGGTCGGCTGGAAATTGAAGATGGCCACCATGGCTAAAAATAGATTTTAAAAAAACTTATAAAAAAATTGTGACGACTACTTCTTGAAAACTATGTGGTATTGATATGGGACTTTTTCTAAAATGATCAGCATGTCCAGCATGATGTTGGTCTTTGTTGAAAATTGTTTTGATTCGAGACTAAACATGGCTGCCAGCGGCCATCTTTGTTTACATGAAACTTCACAGGAATGCTGATCTAGCTATCAAAATCTATCAGTAGAGCTTCAAGGTCATTGACCTCTTGTTAGGACATGGTATTTGACCTCTTGTTTATTTTTTGATAGTTTATAATACCCTACTAAAGGTTAACATTTTTGCTTCTAAAGATAGTTTTGTATATTATTTATGTTTAAAAAGTCTTTGAACTTAATCTGCTCACATTTTTCTTTTCTTTTTCCAGTATTGTTGATGTTTATAGTATAGAAGTTACTTAGTTTGACGTTATTTTTATTAAAAAATATTAAAATAAACCTGTAGTTGGTGTATTTATTTATTGCAGATATTGCCAACTATACAGAAAGTAAAAAGAAACGCGACAAGGGAATTTCCGCTGCATATTGTATATATTGTATATACTGCACACTTAATTCCATATATATTCCAAGGAAATCCCATAATGTTTTGTAAAAAAAAAGTTGCAGTTTGTTAGATAAAGGACACAACTGTGATGTTGTAGACGTTTTAATCACAGTACACGTTGTAACAATAAATTCATAAATGTTAAAGTTCCTCTTTGAAAAATTGAGCCCCAGTTCGGTACTGTACATGTATTTAAGTAAGGAGTTTGCAAAATTTTGCATCCTAAGTTTGCTCACATGCTTGAGCCAAACGCGTACTCAATAATGAAACTTTGCAGGAATACTATTTGCTGTGTTACGCGTTGTTTCAGTCTTTTTTCCGAAAGGAAAGATCTTGCGTAGCCATGTACCATTCGATTAACAGCAGCACATTGTACATACAATATATAGCGGAAATTCCCGTGTCACTTTTTTTTTCCTTTTCAGTATATTTGAAAATGGACAATGCAGTAAATACATATTTTTAATCATCTCATGTACTTCCTGTAAGAAGTTGGGATACGGTGTGTCCTCAGGCAACATTAAGCATCACTCTCTCTAGCCTCGTCCGTCAGATGGGGACATACACCGGGAGTATCCGAGTGTATCCTCGAAGCGTGCTAGAAAAGGTATCTATGTGATTGTAAGAGTAGGTCACGGTTCCCAGTTTCCTACATATCCTTGCCCTCCCTCTGGTACATTGGTAAGGTATTTGTGGTAGACCACCTTCACATATCTTTCCCCTTTTCTAGTACATTGGTAAGGTATTTGTGGTAGACCACCTTTACATATCTTTCCCCTTTCTCTGGTACATTGGTAAGGTATTTGTTGTAGACCACCTTTACATATCTTTCCCCTTTTCTAGTACATTGGTAAGGTATTTGTGGTAGACCACCTTTACATATCTTTCCCCTTTCTCTGGTACATTGGTAAGGTATTTGTGGTAGACCACCTTTACATATCTTTCCCCTTTTCTAGTACATTGGTAAGGTATTTGTGGTAGACCACCTTTACATATCTTTCCCCTTTCTCTGGTACATTGGTAAGGTATTTGTGGTAAACCACCTTTATATATCTTTTCCATTTCTCTGGTACATTGGTAAGGTATACCTCTCTCTGGTACATTGGTAAGGTATTTATGGTAGACCACCTTTACATAATTTTCCCCTTTCTCTGGTACATTGCTAAGTTATTTGTGGTAGACCACCTTTACATATTTTCCCCCCTTTTCTGGTACATTGGTGAGGTATCCCTCCCTCTGGTACATTGGTAAGGTATTTGTGGCAGACCACCTTTACATATCATTCCCCTCTCTCTGGTACATTGGTAAGGTATTCCTCTCTCTGGTACATTGGTAAGGTAGACCACCTTTACATATCCTTCCCCTCTCTCTGGTACATTGGTAAGGTATTTGTGGTAGTCCACCTTTAAAGGCAAGTGAAATTACAAAGCAGTTGTGAAAAATACATGAATTAGGAATAAAACAATTTATGACATGAGTATGTATCAATATAATACCTGTATCTACATCAGCAGGTATCTGTATTTAATTGTAATGGTCCCCAAAAGATTTTGACTATGACAGTCTGTCTATCCTGTAAAATTTTTGTGTCTAACTCCTCACACAATTTTCCACAGATTGTTTCAAAATTACACAGAATGCTTCACCATGATGCCAAGATATACCTTTTAATTCAACATAAAAACTGAACCTGTATTACTGGAGTTATGGCCCCTTTTCCTTCGAATTTTACCTTAAAATATCTTTTGCGCCTTAACTCCTCTTACAGTTTTCGACAGATTGTTTCAAAATTATACAGGATGCTTCACTACGTTGCCAAGATGTACATATCAAGTTGGCGTAAAAACGGAGCGTATATTACTATAGTTGTGGCCTTTTTAGCTCACCGGAGTCAAAGGCTTGTATAAGGTATTGTGATCACCGATACCCGTTGTCTTCACTTACACTTACGGGGCATGAACAGAGAGATACAACCATCCAACCAGCATCGGGCCTGTCCCCATCCCTGGGGAAATGGCCCCTGGATCATTACTTGGAAAACGTTGACATCCCTACCCTATAACCTATGGCATCAGGTCCTTGGTCCATCCCTAACCCTGGGGACATAACCCCCAGATCATTGTTTGGAAACCTTTGAGATCCCTTCCCTATAACCATAATTATATATACTTATTGTGCATGAACAGACAGATACAACCAGCATTTTCTTCAGGGTACATCCCATTCCTGGATCGTAACTTGGAAACTGTTGAGATCCCAACCCTGTAACAATAGAATACACTTACCGGACCACACTTTAAGGCAGGTGTGGGAATTTGTGATGGCATGTCCTCCGACTGCGTGATCTAATTCTGCTATGAAATTGGAAACTTGTTGACTATTTGTTCACAGGGTCATTTTTAGCTGTAATGATCAAAGATCAGCAGAGCTTGTGACCTTGACCTTTATATTTTAGTATGATCATGTCGATGTTGTCTTGATGAGTATATATTGAAAGTTTGATGAGGAAATATTAAGAAATGAGAAAGTTATAGCCAAAGTTAAGTTTTCGTGAAGAAGAAAAAAATGAGTATTTAACCCATCTTCAGTGTGACTTGACCTTTATATTTTAGTATGGTCATGTCGATGAGTATATATTGAAAGTCTGATGAAGAAATATCAACAAATGAGAAATTTATAGCCAGCGTTAAGTTTTTGTGAAGAAAAAAATGAGTATTTAACCCATATAATGACCTTCAGTGTGACTTGACCTTTATATTTTAGTATGGTCATGTCGATGTTGTCATGATGAGTATATATTGAAATCTCAAGAAATGAGAAAGTTATAGGCAACGTTAAGTTTTTGTAAAGAAGAAAATGAGTATTTAACCTATATAATGACCTTCAGTGTGACCTTGACCTTTATATGTATAGCCATGTCGATGTTGTCATGATGAGTATACATGTATATTGAAAGTTTGATGGAGAAATATCAAGAAATGACAAAGTTATAGCCAACTTTAAGTTTTCGTGAAGAAAAAAAGAGTATTTAACCCATATAATAACCTTCACCTTTATATTTTAGTATGGTCATGTTGATGTTGTCATGATGAGTATATATTGAAAGTTTGATGAAGAAATATCAAGAAATGAGAAAGTTATAGCCGTTAGCTTTTCATGAAGAAAAAAATGAGTATTTAACCTATATAATGACCTTCAGTGTGACCTTGACCTTTATATTTTAGTATGGTCATGTCGATGTTGTCATGATGAGTATATATTGAAAGTTTGATGAAGAAATATCAAGAAATAAGAAAGTTATAGCCAAAGTGATCCCTATGTATCGCATTTTTCTTCGAAAAGGCGACACAAAAAACATAAGTGGTATTGATTTGGAATCTTACTAAAATGACTGGCATGACATGTAGTTGGTCCTAAACAAAATTCATTTCGATTCAATGTCAAACATGGTCGCCAGTGGCCATTTTTGTTTACATAGAATTATATTGGAAAAACTTGTGGCCATTACTCCTCTGAAACTACTTCATGGATTGCCACCATAGCTATGAATAGATATTTAAAATACAACTTTATAGAGACTACTTCTCAAAAATCATAAGAGGTATTGATCTGGAACATTTACGGAAATGACGGACACATAGTTCTAAACAAAATTATTTTGAATCCATGTCAAACATGGCCATCAGCGGCCATCTTTCTTAACATAGAGTTATATAGGAAAAACTTGTAGCCACTAGTGCTGTTCCTATTTCCATAAAACTTCACAGGTTCCCATGGCTGATCTAGCTATCAAAATCTATCAGTAGAGCTTCAAGGTCTTTGACCTTTTGTTTTTAAACTTGTTATTTTACTGGTTCTGTAAATCATTTTATTTTATTTATTTTGCTCAAACTGACATTGGCCTCTATAGTTAATAGAGCGATACAGGCCCTCATGGGCCTCTTATTACATAAACTTACATAGGAAAAACTTAAAAAATACTTTTTTCTGCAAGGTTCTGATATGAGGTGAATCTACATGCTCCATGTAGATTCACCTCATGGTACTTTACCACATTTTTAGATAGACTTAGATAGGAAAATTTAAACTCTTTTGTGAAAGTATAAAGCCCGGGATTCTGATATGATGCTTGTCAATTCATCTGATGTTACTTCACCAAAGTTGTACCAACCATGACCCTGGGGTTAACATTGGCCCAACCCCGCAGGGTCACATTTTTCATAGAGTTACATAGGAAAATCCTTAAACAATCTGCCCTCCATAAACCTAATCTTCAACTCTACTCTCATGTCAAGTGAGGGATTTGTGGTTTGATCAGGCTTTTTGTTCCATGAGATATACCCCTTTTTGGACTTACTTTATTTTCATATATATATTTTAATATTTTGATGTACATCTATAGCGAAAGCAATGTTGTGCAGCTTACTCGTTCAGTTTCCATCCAGCTGGCATTACTCTTGCTTTACAGCTCTGTGATTGTTTTATTGGATTATGATCATGAGATTTTGCAATGTTTAAAACTTGACAAAAATAACAAAAGCAACTTGTCTAAAAATATATCTTTTATTTTCAACATGATTAAAACAGATAATTAGAAAAAAAGCAAAACAGATTAAATAATAAAGAGGTACAATATGCTGTAAGCTTCTGATCTTATTAACTTGATGCTCAATAAAAAAAATGTAACTGACCAATTCTAAGTCGAGAAGTCATGTAGTTTTACATGAAATCATCCCAGAAATGGTAGTTAACAACTGCTGGTAAAAATACTCGGCCCTGTTTTATTAAACATCTTACGATAAGTCTCAAATTTTAAAATGTTCACTTTTTTCACCTGAGCATTCAATGTAGACAATTATGTGTGCACGTAGTGCAGAAATATCACATGTATAAGAAAATGAATTGGAATCGCGGTTATTTGAAAATGTAATTAATAGTGAAGTATTTAAGAAATTGATTTATGATCAAAATGGTCGTAAGTCGTTTCATGAAACGGCGCCCAGGTTCTTAAATGTTGATCAGAATACATGCCCATTTTGATCTGGATTCTTACACAGAAACACGAAAACCTGATTCGTGTGTATTACCAACACCGACATTTTAAATCATTTTAAAAGATCATTTTTATCGCAGAAGTGCTTGTCTGATGAGCTTTTTTACTGATATCAATTTTATATAAAGTAGGACAATGTATAAATATCTGAATAAATGTATTAGTTTGACAAACAAAAATACATCAACTGCAGTACTTGCCATGAAACAATGTATTAGAGTAAGGTACTGTGTACTCTGCATATATAACCAATAGGTGCCTCTGTAACGGTAGACAAATTGTTTCGACTGAACTTACCAGCTACCTGAAGCTAAAATTGAATTACAAACACACATTTTATGCCAAAATGGGCCTGTGAAAACAGATAAATTGTAACAAATCCCGAGGAAAGTAGTGTCCCACTATAAAGAAACATATTTTCATATTTTAGGGACAACTCTGACATTTCTATATCACAGTCAACCAATCGCAGACTAAGTCTTTAAATAATTGTTTTATTTTTAAAATGGTCATGAATTCCGATTTGTGAATACAAAGAGTCATTGATGGGCCACATATCTACAGCTTCATAGCCATAATTGACAGCAGGCGTCCTATGAACTCGCCTGTAAATAGCCGCCTCCTTGTCCCGGGTGGGCTGCTGGTCATACGGCGGCATGCAGAGGCGAAGCTTGTCCAGCAGGTGCCCCGGCCAAAAGGAGTTGTTATCGGTGTTGCCATGCATGTGTTGGTAGCGGATAGCAAGGTGACTGAAATGAGGCAAATCTGTATTACTGCATTTATACAGGATTTCTCCAGTATTGGCTTACAGTTTCTATTAGTTTACCATGTTTATAATGAAATTACAGGAAATCTAAAATGTTACTTGATCAACTTTATCAGCTTTTAAGAAATGAAACAAATAGAAGATCTAGAGTGTGTGTGCGTGTGTGCATGTGTGTAGGTGTAGGTGGGAGGGGGTGAAGGGGGTCAAGATGCCGGATATTTTTAAAAAATGAAAATGGTCTGAGAGCATTTTTAGCTCACCTGAGCCGAAGGCTCAAAGGTGAGCTATTGGGATCACTCTTCGTCCGTCGTCCGTCGTCTGTCGTCGTCCGTCGTCGTCCGTCGTCGTCCGTCGTTAACTTTTGCTTCAAATAACTTCTCCTCAGAAACCTCTTTGCTAATTTTGACCAAACTTCACGTGGATGATCCTTAGGTGAATGCTTTTTAGATTTTTTAAAATTAGGTCAGCGCGACATCCAAGATGGCCGCCATAACCATATATGGTTGAAACCTTAAAAAATCTTCTTCTCAAGAACCGCTGGATAGATTTCGACAGTTTTTCTTTTAAAATGATCGCCAACGTCTAGACTATCAAGTTTGTTCAAATGAAGTCCCCGGGGTCAAAAATGGCCATGCCCCAGGGGTCCAAAGTTCGTATATTGAGATTTTGCATGTTTTTCATATAGACATATAGGAAAAAACTTTAAAAAATCTTCTTCTCTGAAACCACAAGGCACAGAGGTCTCATGTATTACCTGTAGCATCAGCTTATGGTCCTCTACTAAGTTTGTTCAAATGGTGACCCTGGGGTCAAATTTGTCCCTGCCCCGGGGGTCAATGTTTTACTTAGACTTATATAGGATTTTTTTTTAAAAATCTTCTTCTCAGAAACTGCAAGAGCCAGAGGTTTGATATTTTGCATTTACTATAAGCTTATGGTCCTTTACCAAGTTTGTTCAAATGGTGACCCAGGGGTCACATTTGGCCCCGCCCCGGGGGTCACAGTTTTACATAGGCTTGTATAGGAAAAAACTGAAAAAAATTCTTCTTCTCTGGAACCACATGGCACGGAGCTCTCATGTATTACATGTAGCATCAGCTTATGGTCCTTTTACTTTGTTTGTTCAAATGGTGACCCTGGGGTCAAATTTGTCCCCGCCCCGGGGGCCACAGTTTTACATAGACTTGTATAGGATTTTTTTTTATAAAATCTTCTTCTCGGAAACTGCAAGAGCCAGGGGTTTGATATTTTGCATTTACTATAAGCTTATGGTCCTTTACAAAGTTTGTTCAAATGGTGACCCAGGGGTCACATTTGGCCCCGCCCCGGGGGTCACAGTTTTACATAGGCTTGTATAGGGAAAAACTTAAAAAATCTTCATCTCTGGAACCACATGGCACTGAGCTCTCATGTATTACATGTAGCATTAGTTTATGGTTCTCTACTTAGTTTGTTCAAATGGTGACCCTGGGGTCGAATTTGTCCCCGCCCTGGGGGTCACAGTTTTACATAGATATGAATAGGGAAATAAAAAGCCTTCTTCTCTGAAACTGCAAGAGCCAGAGGTTTAATATTTTGCTTTTGCTATAAGCTCATGGTCCTCTACCAATTTTGTTCAAATGGTGACCCAGGGGCCACATTTGGCCCCGCCCCGGGGGTCACAGTTTTACATAGGCTTCTATAGGGAAAAACTGAAAAAAATCTTCTTCTCTGGAACTGCAAGAGCCAGAGGTTTAATATTTTGAATTTACTATTAGATTATGGTCCTCTACCAAGTTTGTTCAAATGATGACCCAGGGGTAAAATTTTACCCCACTCCGTGGGTCACAGTTTTACATAGACTTATATAGGAAACACATAAAAGACTTCTTCTCTGGAACTACAAGAGCCAGAGGTTTAATATTTGGCATTTACTATACTCTTATGGTCCTTTACCAAGTTTGTTCAAATGGTGACCCTGGGTTCACATTTGGCCCCACCCCAGTGGTCACGTTTTACATAGACTTGTATAGTGAAAAACTTAAAAAATCTTTCTCTAAAACCACAAAGCACACAGCTCTCATATATTACATGTAGCCCTGGGGTCACATTTGGCTCTGCCCAAGGTGTTATTCTCTAGCACCTTCATTTTATATTCGATCTTTACCAAACTTTGTCAGTGTCTTAAACTGTCTATATCAATGTTGTTATACACAACAGAGCCCACATTTCTTGAACAACCTTAACCAAACTTGCACAGATTGTATAGGACCATAAGATTTCGAAGAAGTTCGATAATGTGTATAGGACCATAAGATTTCGAAGAAGTTCGATAATGTGCCAGTACTCAGATGATCGCTTTAGGGCCATCTTGGCCCTGGCCCTCTTTTATTGGTTCAAATTAACTCAGGTGAGCGATATAGGGCCATCATGGCCCTCTTGTTTATTATTATTATCTATTTTTTAATGACTGGACGACCCCGACCCCCACTTCCTCACCATGTCAAATCCTGCATGGAAACACCACATGCATGACAAACAAATTGAAGATATGTGGTTTAATATTTTGGTATGTGTATATGACAACAGTATATAGCTACGGGTTCATTGATCATAGATTTAAAGTAGCTATCCCGCCAGAAGTAAAAAAGGTTTACAACATCTGTACATCATTTCTAAACCTACTGACGACGAGGTATATATATACATACATGTGATACCTCACGGCGTGAGATGAAATCTCACGGGATTCTAACCCTCCTCCCGGCCCCACGGAATTGTGTGAAAAACTCCCGTAAAATTGCTAAAATCGATTTTTCGAAAATCATCGATCTATTTCACCTGGATTTGACCTGGATCAGTAATAGCCTGGGGGAAAGTGGGTGCAACTTATTTGCAAACAGTTTATTGGCTTAATTGATCTGACCAAAGGATTAGCAGCACACTTATGAAGTCTTTAATGATGTCTGTAATTAAACAGGTTAGATACGACTTGAAACAAATTGCCAGCGTCAAGTGGAAAATGAATGTTTGTTAAGGGAGATGCAGTAATTATCGGATAGCGAAAACGAAAGTAGAAATCTCACACAAAAACAATTGAGTTGTGGTGAATGGGGGTAGGTATCTAAAATAAATAAATCAAGATGGGTTCTCAAACATTTTTAATCAAGATATTTTTCTCGAATCAATACTCGCTGGTTAGCAGATTTGTCAAGGTGTTGTTGCTTCTAAAAATAGAATGAATTCAAGAACGACAACTCCTACGAAATTTCGTACTTCGTACTCAATTAGATTCGTACTATTGTAGGCTACATCAGACTCAATTTGATTCATACTATCGGTTATTTTCCAGAGGGGAGATTATTAGGCAGCCAACCGTGCAGCCGTCTTTTGATCGGCCGTTTTTGAAACATCGCGGCCAATATTTGGTGGAGTGGGTGGGGAAAAAAAGTTTTTTTTTTTGTTTTTTTTTAATTTTGTTTTTTTTATTATACTCTTACTTTCTCAATATTTTTATGTTTTGTAAGTACGAAAATATAACAACAAACTTTAAAGGGACACTGTCTGTAAGTATTAAAGCAGAATATTGAGCATTACCAAATAAGAGCGAAATGAACAGTGAACATGTTTATCATTGGTTATTAAATAAAATATTGTTTAAAAACTTTTTTTATTCATTCATGTTATCTCCCCTGACATCAATGAAGAAACTTGTTTAAAAGTGTATTTTTAGGTATTCGTTTATGAAATTTGGGTATAAAATACTGCTCGTGCGCTAAAAATAGCCCGCGAAAAACCTCCCAGATTTTTGCATGAATCTCCCTTAAAAAAATCACTAAACTCCCAGATTGAGGTCCTGAAAGTATCACATGTATGTATATATATAACTTCTATATTTTGAGTATCTAAACTTTATAGACCCACTATAAATGGCTTTAACCAGCCAGGCCAAACCCCAAAACTGGAGCGTCGAATTATGGGTTACCAACTCATTACTCGTTTCACACATTTTCGATCACAGTTACTTTTAGAATCTGTGAATAAACCTTTACATTATTATATATTATTACATGATCTGAACAACTGGATAGAGTTTTGATAAATGGTTTTGCAGCGTAATGTTGCCGTTATTTGGCTGGTTAGTTTCTTTAATCCGTGGCCGAATGGTTAACGATGTTGCGTTGTAAACCTTCGCCTCTCACCGCTGCGGGTTTGAATCCCACTGGGAGCTCGACTTGTAAGTGAGGAAGTGTCGATTCTTACGAATGGCAGGAGGTATACAGTACTGGTTCTACCCAGGAAAAATAGGTGGTCTGCCTCCATCACAAAAAATCGACCAGTCATATATAACCTTGCATTTGTTGAAAATGACGTAAAACACCAAACAAACAAAACAAAGTTTCTTTTATTGGATAACTAATTATTTTACCATTATGCATTTAAACAGATAAATGGTGAAATACCTTGTAAATCTTTCATATTCTTCGAAAGTCATCCAGCAATCGACCTTGCGCCGGATAACAGCCCTTCCGGTCGACAGATTCTCCTTGTATCCTGACGGGTGAACACTCTTGTTCATCGGGTACTTGTGTCTGCTGTCTATCAATAGTTTGCCGCTCTTTGACCTTCGAACTTTGTCCTTGTGCTTCTCCTCAATGGGAGTTCTGGGTCGTTTTGGCTTGTCGACAAAATGTGACGAAACAAGAGGAGCAGAGTTAGGGTGGCGTAGCTTCTTCATTTCACTGTGTGGCAGATCAGGTGGATACAGCAGCACTGTACAGAAATACATGTCAATTATCATTATATGTGTGGAAGTAGACTTTATCGAGGGTTCAGTGCACTATGGTTGTAACTACATGTAACTAAAGTATAAGATACAACAGTGTTGCACTGAACCCTTGTACAAAATATCGCAAAATGAACCGGAAGTAAAATGTAATATTTTCATAATTTAAAACAAGAGGTCAATGACCTTGAAGCTCTACTGATTGATTTTGATTTCAGGAAGTAGTCGCTACAGACTTGTTTTTTGAAGATCTATTTTTAACCGTGGCGGCCATCGTGAATTTCCGGCCGACCTGAAATTTTGCTAGGATCAATTAGACATTAAGAGCAACATTCCTGTGAAGTTTCATGAAAATCCGTCAAGTAGTTTCAGAGGAGTAGTCGCTACAAGTTTTCATTATATAACTCTATGTAAACAAAGATGGCCGCTGGTAGCCATGTTTAACGTCAAATCAAAACGATTTTCGACAAGGACCAACATCATGTCATACTGATCATTTTAATAAAAAGTCCCATATCAATATCTCTTATAGTTTTCAAGAAGTAGTCGCTACAAACTTATTTATTTTCAATCTATTTTTAGCTGTGGCGGCCATCTTGAATTTCCGGCCGACCTGAAATTTTTCTAGGATCAACTAGACATCAAGATCAACATTCCTGTGAAGTTTCATGAACATCCGTCAAGTAGTTTCAGAGGAGTAGTCGTTACAAGTTTTTACTATATAACTCTGTGTAACCAAAGATGGCCACTGGCAGCCATGTTTAACGTCGAATCAAAATAATTTTCCACAAGGATCAACATCATGTCATGCTGATCATTTTAGAAAAAGTCCCATATCAATATCACTTATAGTTTTCAAGAAGTAGTCGCTACAAACTTGTATTTTGAAAATCTATTTTTAGCCATGGCGGCTATCTTGAATTTCCGGCCGACCTGAAATTTTGCTAGGATCAATTAGACATTAAGAGCAACATTCCTGTAAAGTTTCATGAAAATCCGCCAAGTAGTTTTAGAGGAGTAGTCACTACAAGTTTTTACTATATAACTCTATGTAAACAAAGATGGCCGCTGGTAGCCACGTTTAACGTCGAATCAAAACGATTTTTGACTAGGATCAACATCATGTAATGCTGATCATTTTAGAAAAAGTCCCATATCAATATCACTTATAGTTTTCAAGAAGTAGTCGCTACAAACTTATTTTTTAAAAATCTATTTTTAGCTGTGACGGCCATCTTGAATTTCCGGCCGACCTGAAATTTTTCTAGGATCAATTAGACATCAAGAGCAACATTCCTGTAAAGTTTCATGACAATCCGCCAAGTAGTTTCAGAGAAGTAGTCGCTACAAGTTTTTACTATATAACTCTATGTAAACAAAGATGGCCGCTGGCAGCCATGTTTAACGTTGAATCAAAACGATTTTTGACTAGGATCAACATCATGTCATGCTGATCATTTTAGAAAAAGTCCCATATCAATATCACTTATAGTTTTCAAGAAGAAGTCGCTACAAACTTGTATTTTAAAACTCTATTTTTAGCTTTGGCGGCCATCTTGGATTTCACATCAACATGAATTTTTGCTAGGATCAACTAGACTTTATGGGCAACATTTCTGTAAAGTTTCATGAATATCCATCCAGTAGTTTCAGCTGTGAAGTCGCTACAAATAAAAGTTTACGGACAGACAGACGGACAGACGGACAGACGGACGGACGGACGACGGACACCGCACCACGGCATAAGCTCCGCTGATCTCTGATCAGTTGAGCTAAAAAACAGCAAATGTATCCAACGAGAGAAAAACATTGTCTCAAGAAAAACATGTCGGAAAATATAGAATTGTTACAAAAAAAGGCTAGATCTGCATGATATCCTTCTCTTTGTGCATCTAGACATGTGATATTTAAGGTTTAGTCAATTGAGATAGGGCGGCTGTTTATGCAGGCATTGCGTGATAGCTTATCTGTAGGCTGAGGTAGTTTCATCAGTGTATAAAGCTATGCTCCTGTATCAAATACACTAATTAAATGAAAATACAGATTAGAAGAGAAAAATATAACAACTTATAAAAACATGTTGACGAACAATTCATTCAAAAGTTAAGGAAAAACGTACAAATGAAAAATGTTTAAAATGGATGTAATTTAGTTCATGTACGTATCATCAATGCTTTAATTATACGCACAATGTTTGATGCTCAATGACCAGGATGTGACAATAATGATACAGACAACAGACAAAATGGATGCCACACAGGTGACAGACACACAGGTGACACATCACATACATATATACATATTTCCAGGGAGAAAATCTTGCTTTGTGACCTATGCTGATAATACAACAATTTACAAATTCCACAGAGACATGCAGATACATTATAATTGTGTTAATAAAAATCGTTCATGCTTTGTGGTTTTAAAACGTCAAATGGAAAAAAATGCAAAACATCAGTTTAAACCTGATATAAACAATATAAATCACATAAACAATATTAACCCTTAGCCTGTTAAGGGCGACTATAATAGCCTTTGCGTCCATTGTAAACCCAGATCAGCCTGCGAGTTGATCAGGGTTTACACATGTCATTTCTCCAAAACATCCCTTTGTAACATAAATGGAATGGTCTAAATTTAAAGAAATGACAGTCCATTATACATTCATGGCTAAGGATTAAACGAAACAAGAAATTGCACTCACTATGAAGCTATCAAAACAGTCCTGTAGCGCCAAAACTAAATATAAACATCAAACTTAGACAATCAACGTTGAGTATAAAATATGTTCTGTTTAGGTAAATGCTATCTATACAAGTGATATACTGCTTCTTGACCCAATAATACGGTTTTATATATTTTAAGGGTTAATTATACTAATTCTATTAATGATAGCATAGTTCTAATATGGCGTTAAAGTAGAACCTCCAAATTTTGTATATCATCTGATTTTGATCCTTTTTCACCTTTTCTAAATTTGTTAAACTCTTAAATTGTTTGAAAATAATTCTTATGTCAACATTCCCTTTAAAAGTATTGACATATTTTTCAGAGAAGACCATATTCATGACAATGTCAATACCGATATAAATAGAGGATCTTGCATGAGTGCCTGTTTAATATTGAATTTATTAAACGAGTTGGATAACATTGATATGATGCTCGTCACAGCCTCGCGTCATATAATTTTATCCAACGAGTTTAATCAATTTAATATTAAACAGGCACGTGTTAGATTCTATTTATCACATAATTCCAAAAAAACTTCATGAGGAACATTTCTTATTGTAGCTGCCTATATATAACGTCATCGTATGATGATGTCGTATGTCTGTATGATGACATCGTTTGTTGACTCGGCCCTCTCAACAAAACCGAACAACGGAATCACCTCGTCAATTTCCGTAATCCGGTATTTTGAATGGTTACGGAAATCGACGATACAATTCCGATGAACATAGAGCTGAAAAAAAAGATCGAACGATAATTCGGCCCTCATTTGCATAGTTATATCACTAGTGGATTATTGAAAATATTGAATAGTGTTATTACACTCCCACACCGCAACGTATCTGATACTTATATAAGCACCATGGTGGAGTCGGTATTGTTTGCGACCTTTATCTTTAAATTTCAATATTTCCTAAATGCATCCGTAAAACAGGACAAAGATTTGATTTGAAATATAATTCATAAATCTTACCTTTCTCAAGAAGATTTTTGGAGAGAGCAACATCATTTGCTTCACACAGATGCAGTATGTGGTAGTATTCATGCAGACGTTTCTGCCGAAACTTGTCGACCATTTCTCCGACCTCACCCACCAGCGTTGAAGTCCTGCAGTGGTTATCAATGGCCTTGGTGCCTGTCATAATTGTACCCGGTGCAGTTTCTAACTGTAGGTAAAAATGTTCACCATTTACAACCAGAACTTTTGCTGCTGTACATATTGGGGTCTTTAAAAAATTAGCCTTTGAAACAACAACAACAATAATTTGTATTGCTCTCGGGCATCTACATGATGTAAATGTGAATGTTTATCATGCAGATATGCACTTTTCTGCCTAATAAATGGGTGAACTAAGAAATTTTGCTTTATTAGGCACTGACCAATAAACCAAACCAATGCGGAATACCTTGGCGTTTATTGTACATAACATCTGACGTCATGTACGTAACGTAAAACTAACAAAAAACAACAACATGGCGGTGTCCTGGATAAGCGTAACATTCTGAGAAATAGGTAATAATAGTAATTCATACATAAAATGTGGATAATCTACATGATAAATAGAATATTATGTCAGTGTTTACTATCAAGTTTATTAGGCTTGGCACATAAACGAAGAATTCTTCGTTTTCTAAGCCTCGCCTAATAAACTTGATAGTAAAAGACACTGACATAATATTGTCTATATATACAATACAATATAAACTAGAACTATCACTGAAGGTGATGAATACTCCCGCTTTTTGATCAGTTATGCGTATATGAAGTTTGGGAAAATTCGAGGAATGTAAGTAATAAAAATGTGTTACGCGACGTGACGCGAAAAAAATGTTTTATGCAACTGGACGTTACAGACAGTGTGATTCCTATATAGCCCCCACTTCACTTTGTGAAAGCGGGGGTATAACAACAGTATCAAACTTCAATCTATTGACATAAATAATCTATTTCAGTTAATTTTTCTGAACTATGAACTATGTATAGACATAATAAACTGTCCGTTGGCCAATAGTCATATGTCCAAAGACTTTAAATCCGACAAATTCAAACAAAATGGAATGTACCCCAGAATATGGATGACTAAATATGCCACAACTAATATAATGGAATGTACCAAAAGAAGTATAAGGGAGAAAACAGTTTCTAGCATATTATAAGCAAATCTACCATTTTACAAAAGTCATAATATCCCCTCAGACCTTATACGTTTGACTATTATTACTTTAGCATCATATCCCCTCAGACCTTATGTGTGACTGTTCTTACCTTAGCTTTATATCCCGTCAGACCTTATATGTTTGTCTTACCTTAGCTTTATATCCCCTCAGACCATATAGGTTTGACTATTCTTGCCTTAGCTTAATATCCCCAAAGACCTTATATATTTGAATATTCTTGCCTTAGCTTTATATCCCCACAAACCATTTAGGTTTGACTATTCTTACCATAGCTTTATATCCCCACAGACCATATAGGTTTGACTAATCTTACCGTAGCTTTATATCCCCACATACCTTACAGGTTTGACTATTCTTACCTTAGCTTTATATCCCCACATACCTTACAGGTTTGACTATATTCTTACCTTAGCTTTATATCCCCACAGACCTTACAGGTTTGACTATTCTTACCTTAGCTTTATATCCCCACATACCATACAGGTTTGACTATTCTTACCTAAGCTTTATATCCCCACATACCTTACAGGTTTGACTATTCTTACCTTAGCTTAATATCCCAACAGACCTTACAGGTTTGACTATTCTTACCTTAGCTTTATATCCCCACAGACCTTATACACTGTAGGTTTGTCTATTTTTACCTTAAGTAGCTTTATATCCCCATAGACCATATATGTTTGACTATTCTTACCTTATCTTTATATCCCCTCAGACCATATAGGTTTGACTATTCATGCCTTAGCTTTATATCCCCACAAACCATATAGATTTTACTATTCTTACCGTAGCTTTATATCCCACAGACCATATATGTTCGACTATTCTTACCTTATCTTTATATCCCATCAGACTATATAGGTTTGCCTATTCTTGCCTTAGCTTAATATCCCCACAGACCTTATGTTTGACTATTCTTGCCATAGCTTTATATCCCCACAAGCCATACAGATTTGACTATTCATACTGTAGCTTTATATGCCCTCAGACCATATAGGTTTGACTATTCTTGCCTTAGCTTAATATCCCCACATACCTTATAGGTTTGACTATTTTTGCCTTAGCTTTATATCCCTACAGACTTTATAGGTTTTACTATTCTTACTTTAGCTCTATATCCTTTCAGACCTGCCCTGTCTCTCTTTCTTAGATCAAGCATGGCCTCCTCTGATGGCAAAATCATCTGTTCCAGTCTCACGTCTGGTTCTGGTGGTTCCAGATGGTTTGGCGACATAGACCTGGTGTTATCTGATTGGTTCACTGTCCGAACACCGATAGACTCTGACTTAAATGAACCCTTGCTTGGAGAAGACGACCCATTCTTCACTGATTCACTTTTCTCTGTAGATCTTTCACCATTTTTTAGTGATTTTGATGAACTCACAGACGTCTTACTAGAGTTTAGCCGGTTATCCGAGAGTTTGGGTGTTACATTTGTCTTCTGAGGTGAACCTGACCTTCGACCCTCTTCATCGGTGACAAGTCTGGTAGACTGCTGTGGAAGCTTTACACCTGATGCTGAATGGGGTCCAGATCCTACAGTATAGATATATGAGAACAGTTTATTTTAAAGTCCCTATCCCACCATCAACAGGTAAATTTTATAACAGGTGTGCGCTGTTTCTAAACCTACTGACGACGAGGTATATATGTGTATATATAACTTACATAATTATGCTGAGAATCCAAACTCTATCGACACAATTAATATAAACGGCTTTAACTAGCCAGACCAAAACCAAAAACTGGAACATTGAATTAAGAGTTACCAACTCATAATTAATTTTACGCATAAATTTCAAGGTACACGTATTTTAAGAACACGTGAATGAACCTATACTTTTAATCAATGCATGTACATTATTCTAAGGATAGAGTTTTAATAAATACGTTTAAAGTGTAATTTTGCCATTTTTTGGTTGGTTAGTTTCTTTAACAATTATAACCTGCAATAGCGTGCAAAGTCTTGAGCCACTTATTCTTATAATATGGGGGGCGTCCGTGGCCGAGTGGTTAACGTCTCTGACTTGAAATCACTTGCCCCTCACCGCTATAGGTTCGATCCCTCAGGGGCCTAGGAATCTTTATGTGAGGAAGCTATCCAGCTGGCTTGCGGAACGTCGGTGGTTCTACCCAGGTGCCCGCCCGTGCACGGAAATTGTCCGGAGGGGCACCTGGGGTCTTCCTCCACCAATGGAAGCTGGAAAGTCGCCATATGACCTTAGCTGTTGGTGCGACTATAAAATCCAGTTCAATCAATCAATCTTATAATATGGTATATTCAGAAAGTGGAAGCCCTCATTAGGAAAAAATATCATACTTCAATATATACTCAAGATTTTGCCAAATTACACTGGCTGAATAACTCCATTCATATTTAAAAGCAAGTATATAATAACATTTCACGCAGATGATAAATTTAAGTATCGTTTTTATTTCTCGGGCATATTGTACTATTGTAAAAAAAATCTTTCACAAAAACCTTAGTCTAAACAGTCTTGTCATTTTGTTTTTGTTCTCTGCACTTCCTCGCATTGCCCTCTATCATTGTGTGAAGTTACATTGCAGTCTCATTGGTGTTTTTTGAGTTATGCTCTGGACAAGAATTATTAGTAGAAAATTACAAAGGGCATTAACTCTAATTTGAATGAAGACACACTTATGGTTTTTCGCTCTGTATTTTGGTTCATTACGCTTTATCACTGTTTAAAGTTTCATTGCAGCCCCATTTGTAGTTGTTGAGTTATGCACTGGACAAAAATTATAGGTATAAAACTACAAAGGGCAATATCCTAATTTAACTGAAAATAGAGCTATTGTTCTTATGCTCTGCACTACCTTTCAATGGCCTCTATCATTGTGTGAAATTTCATTGCAGTCCCATTTAATATGAGTTTTCAAGTTATGATCCGGATAAAAATTATAAATATAAAATAACAAAGGAAATAACTCTAATTTGAATGAAGATCGAGTTATGGTTCTTGTGCTGTGCACTTCTTCGCATTACCCTCTATCATAGTGTGAAGTTTCATTGCAGTCCCATAAGTATTTTCTTATACAACATGACTTAACTAAGAGCAAACTTATCTAGTATGCAATATCATATTATTGTATAGAGCTAACTTTAATAAAATTGGTGCAAAGAAGCTGTTTTAAAATTTGGTATCGGTACACTGTATGACGTCTGATAGAATCATCGGGTCACCACTGTGTTAAAAAAGATTACTAAGCGATTTTGGCTTCCAGTTTTAAATATTAAACAAATAAAATATATATCATAGACATGCATTTCATATATTATTCAGGGGCGTAGCTAGGGACTTTAGAATGTGTACGCAAACAGTCTAGTGGGGTCCGGGGGTATGCTCCCCCTATTTGTTTTTTCCTAGACCGTCTGTGGTGCAATCTGGAGGCATTTCCAAAACAAAATGAGGCTGATTTTGTCTCTGAAATTTTGTCCCCCACCCTCCAGCTCTTGTTTTTATTGCATTTATTGACTTTTTTTTTTCTTCTCAATATTTGGGACAATGTGTACGCAACTGCGTACTTTGCGTACAGGTAGCTACGCCTGTGAGTAGATACTGAAGCTTTACCAGATTTCTCAGAGACACCAGTTGTCTCGCGTGACAATTCCTTGCGTCTGTCCTCGCGTCTCTCCCTCCGTGCCATGTCTAGCCCCCTTGCCATCTCCTTATAGTTCAACACGTCATCCAGGTTCATGTCAAGTGTTATAAGCATATCCTCCAGCAGACCACGTGATATGGGAATGTTTTTCTAAAAGTAACAACAAACTACATTTAATGGTTAAAGCATTAGAAAGGCACTCACAAGGGGGACCTTGTTCACTAGATCCCTTAAAGTAACGATCTTTGTTCCCTAGATGTCCATACTTTTTTCTTTCTTTTAGACTGAGTTCACTGTTCCCTTGATCCCTAAGATTAGGCCTTAAACCAAGGCTTCTCTGACCTTACCAGCCCTTTTTATGACTTTGATATTTCATCTGGCTGTGTACACACACAAAAAAGGCTTTTAGGGTCAGAGAAGGTTCGGATTAATTAGGCCTTTGATCATGGAATCCCTTAAAGTTATTGCCAATGTTCCCCAGATACCTAAAACTAATTGGTCATGTTCCCCAAATTCCCAAAATAGTCCCATTCATTTATCTGGAAATTACAATCTGCACGGATTGTGCCTGCATATTATATAAAATGTGTTAATGAAATGTGAATAAATTATACTTTCTAGTACAGAATTAGTGTAAAAAAAATAAATCTTTTCACAAAGATATTTTCATAAATATTTAACAAAATAATCAAACCAATGTAAATTCAAAACTATCTTGATAAATCATGTTAATTTCCTCACCTCTTTGCATGCACTAACAAATTCATCCCTGGATAATTGCCAATCTTTGTTTTTATCAACAGCTGTAAACAGGTCAATAAGCCTCAACTTCTGCTCTTTCAAATGCTTTTCCAATATTTGCAGTCCTAGAGGTGCAGGAACCCTAAGAACCGGAAGATCACTGGAATCAGAACTTGGTGTATACTCCCTAGTAATTGGTTCTGGAGTTTCTTTTAATTCTTCTTCCTCTTCGGAAAGTGTTTTTCCTTTATCTTCTTCTAATTTTCTCAGCACACGCTTTTCAAGTACAGTTTTATTCGGTTTGTTCGCTAACCAATCAATATTAAGGCCCATATTCTCCAAATCATTTCTAAATTTCTGTCTGTCTTTAAACCATGATTTATAATTGTCTTCTCTCTCACGGGCCTGTCTAGCAATCACTAATTCTTCTGGAGGAGGCTTTTCAGGAGGAATTTGTGGCTTTAAGGGTGTATTTAAAACTGGAGCGAGTGGCGGTTCTTTTTTGTCCATGTATAAACCGAGTCTATGTTTTAAAGGTGTTTCCATGGGTGGGGCAATCATGACCCTCTTTCTGCTGAGTGGACCACCAAATATTTTGACAGCCGCTTTGTAGTGCTTGATGTGGGCCAAATCTCTGTGTTCAAATTGTTCCATTCGCTTCCCCTCTGGAACATGATCCAAGTTGAATGTGTCAAACAGGCGACTCAGTGGGAAACTGATATCAGCATCTGTTAGGTCCGTGGGACCCGCCCCTCCTCTGTTCCTATTTGGTGGCATTTTGCCCTTTTTCTTTCTTTTTATGTCAAAACCTAAAAAATATCCAAAATAAAAAAGTTAAATGCATGAATTTATCAGATAATGTTGGAAAAAAAGTAACATAACTACCTGATGGATTAGCTCAGTTATTGTAAATTATACAAAGAGCATCTTTATTTACAAAATGTTATCATTATATAGAACATTCATAATAGCTGGTGGAAATGTTAATGTGAACACACAGTCACAAGCCATTGTTTTGTTGAGTATTTTTTCTTTAAAACACACAATTTCGAAATAAAATATGGTAAATTACAGACTGTTAAGAAAATAAAATACTTCGACAAAATTTATAGATACGATTTTATTGCATCTAATTTAAGAAGTTGCAGGTCTTTCCCCTAGATTGATATATAGGATGTTGCACGTGACATGCTTTAATGCTCAACGGCGATTTTAATATCCAAATTATCCTTTTCCTATTTGTTTGTCATTCTGTATAACATCTAAATGTGTATCTGCATAAAACGTAGTGTTGGGAATGGGTTGAAAATTCATGATCGATCATCAAAATGTTCAACCAACCGATGATCGATCATTAATTGATTAAACATTGGCTGCCATATAAGACACCAGTGTAAGCCTTTTTCAAACTATAATGAAGACATTTCAAGTGTTCTGGTCATTCAGCAATTTAATGAAACTGACCAGACATTTATTTTTAAGTATACATTGTGATACCCCTTTAGAGATATATGATTACTTGTTGCAAAATGAAAACTTATTTCATTCTCTTGTACATTTTTGCAACAACCGAGTAAACTCAATCATGAAAAATTGTAATCGATTAATCAGAAAAAAAGGCTTAACTGACCGTTGCTCGATCAAATCGATTAATTGGAACAGCACTATGAACACAGCAGGTTGGGTTAGGTATGTTTTCTAGGATAAAAGCTATAATATGCCTAATAAAAAAAAGTTGGTACACAACATCATGTTCATGAGAAGGACATATTGTTGAAGTAGGTGAGATCTTCAATGTCCAGAAGCAGGATACAAGATTTGTACCAAAAACCTGATGCATTATATCAGAGAAAGTACCAGGTCACATACACGCACACAAAAAGTTGCAGCACATTTAGTCAGGTCCATAAGAGGAAAACACTGAAGAAGTTTGATAGAACGTACAAATAACTTCTTTGTGCGTCATACGCAAACTCACTCAGTGTTTTCCTTTTGAAGGTGAGATGTTTACTAAATGCTTGGCCAACATGATTAGTATCCGACTTAGTTATGAGAATGATAGCAGGGTTTGAAATTTACTTTTTTCAGCAACTTGTCCATAGGACAAGTAACTTATACAATTTACTTGTTCCCAGTCAAATTTACTTGTCCCTGCACTTCATGTAAAAGTGATACAAAAAACAAAGTGACATTACATTCTCTCAGTTGCATTCCACCAATGAAAACAAGATGGTTTTAATTTGTCATTTGCAATGTGCTCACCAATGTTTTGACATTTTTTCAGTCACGTTTTAAAAATGTAAAATTCATTTCTTGTTATAAAATGTAGTTGTCCGTAGGACAGGTCACCTGGGACAATTAACTTGTCCCCACTAGAATCTACATGGCACAGGACAAGGGGACAACTGTTAATGTCAAACCCTGTGATAGAGGCCTCAACTTACCCATCTTAGAGAACAGACGTGGAGACTTGATACAATTATTTAAAATCATCCATAACATTGATGATACAGAGTATTATTTTCATTAGGCTAAATAAAATTATACCCTGAGTTTACTGTAACCCGACCGACCCTCTGAAAACACCCCCGACTCTTTTATTATTGAAAAAAAAAAAATTGAAAAAATAATTATGTTCAAGCGATCACGGCCTACTCATGTGCACATTGTCCTTCTGTTGGAACTGATCCTCTTCCAGACTTGCGAAAAATAAATTAAACTGTTTTACCCCTTTGCAATAATTGCAAGTGTTGGGAAAAGAGCCAGTTGTTGCCAGGCCTTTTGGGGAACAATAAAACATACACAATTTCATATTGTTATCTATTATAGTTTTTAAAATACCACATTTTCCCCATTCATCAAAGCTCTTCGTCACCTTAAATGTAACTTCGCCAAAAAAAACCCAAAAAAAACAAGAAATGTCACAGTAAGTGACAAATGCCCCCGAAGTGACCAGTAAGTGTGACCTTGACCTTAGAGCAATATGAAACCAACAGATATATTTATTTGTCTTGTTGTGGTGAGCAATTGTGCGAAGTTATTTGAAAATCTGTCAATTATTGTCCGAGTTATGAAGCGGAGACGATTGTATAGACGAACGGATTTTGAACTTTGATCTCTAAGTGTGACCTTGACCTTGGAGCCATGGACCTGGATTTTGTGCGCGACACGTCATCTTGTTGTGGTGAGCAATTGTGCGAAGTTATTTGAAAATCCATCCATTATTGTCAGAGTTATGAAGCGGACACGAGTGTACAGACGAACGGATTTTGACCTTTGATCTCTAAGTGTGACCTTGACCTTGGAGCCACGGACCTGGATTTTGTGCGCGCGTCGTCTTGTTGTGGTGAGCAATTGTGCAAAGTTATTTGAAAATCCATCCATTATTGTCAGAGTTATGAAGCGGACACGAGTGTACAGACGAACGGACAGACAGTGCGACTACTATATGCCACCCTTCGGGGGCATAATAAAATAAAATGCCTACCTACCTACCCTATTTTTTTCAGCAATGTTACAGTAAACACAGGTATAGTTTTATTTTGCCTTATCTACAAACAACCAGATGAAAGACAAAGATGTCATAGTAAGAATAAAAGTCACAGTAACTTTAAATTGCTATCTTGTCTGTTACTGTATGTCAGTCAGCGGGGATGAGGGTGAGAGGCAGGGGGTGGGGGGGGGGGGGGATGGAGTTTGGGCGTGGTGGGCGTGTGATGGGGTGAGAGGCGGGGGTAGAGGTGGTGGGGGCAGGGAGGGTTGCAACCTATATGTGTAAGAATTGACTAAAACAACACAGAAATATGTTAAAAAAAAAAAGTGTGGAGGGGAGTGGAGGCGGGGGTAGAGGGGTGGGGGAGGAGGGAGCCCATGCCCCAATATGGGTGAAGTAATAAGATGCATAATGCTATAACAAATCCCAAACCAAAATTATAGATATATACATGCTTACATGCAAACCTAGATCTGCCTTTATTGCACATTTTATGGGCCATCACAATTTGGGTTCCATGGGAGCCCAGAATTTGCAGAAGACAAAATTACTTATCCAACCCTTTACAACATACTACATGTATAAGGAAACCAATTCCAAAATTTAGTTCAGCTAGGACAAAAAATGTAAGAGATATAAACCTGTAAACACAGCTTACACGCAAAATTTGATGTGAAACAGATATTTTAAGGGCTATCAGAATTTGGGTTCCATGGGAGCCCAGGGGTTACAGGAACCAAAATTACTTAAGCAGCCCTTACGATAATGCTATAAGGAAGCTAATGGCCAAATTTGGTTGTGCTAGAGTAAGAATTATAAGAGATATAGACTTGTAAACACAGCTTACACGCAAAATTTGATGTGAAATGGGGCACATTTTATGGGCTATCATAATTTGGGTTCCATGGGAGCCCATGGGTTACAGGAACCAAAATTGCTTATGCAGCCCTTAAGATAATGCTACAAGGAAGCCCATGAACAATTTTGGTTGTGGTAGGATAAGAAATGTTAGAGATATAGACTTGTAAACACAGCTTACACGCAAACCTTGATGTGGGACGCCGACGCCAACGCCGACCCCGGGGTGATTACATAAGCTCTCTTATTCATCGAATAGTCGAGCTAAAAAATGAAGGTTATTGTATATTTTAAAAGACCACACAAACATTCCACTGAAACTATTGGGGTAGGCATAAAATGCGGACTAACACGCGCGGACTAGCGGACTGCGGACCAGTATGGTATAAAATTCGGACTGGTATTTTGTGGACGTTCATAAAACAAAATAAGTCTTATGGTGTATGGTAATGGTCATTTGAACATAGATTTGCATGAAAATAATTTGTCAACTGCCAGTTGTAATTAGTTCAATTGATGTTTAAAGCAAAATAGATATACATATACTTTTTTTTTTAAAAGTTGGTGTTTTTCAGACCTGATAATTCTGTAAACAAATGTATTCATGTTTTAAATTCTGTAAACTATAATATTCTTGTACTTGTTTAATTAAATACAAATACAATATTAAAAAGTGTGTTGTATTAAACCATGTTCAATTGATGTTTAAAGCAAATAGATATACAAATATTTTTATGTTTTATAAAAGTTGGTTTTCGGACCTGTTAATGACACAAAATATGATTACAATGTTAAATATAAGTGCAACCCTATTGGTTATGTAATGCATCATCTCTTATTTAAAGGCTTTCTTACAAAACATTGCTAGTTTTATCAGTAGTGATTTTTTATACTTAAACGCCCGGTGCAGGATAGGGCATATACGTTACACTCATTCATATTTATTACAAGCTGAGCAATTACCAGAATGTATACCCTGCTTTTCACACTTAACAGTCAAACATATCTTGTTGCAATGTGTAGACTTTGATCCTATGCGCCAAAGGTACTACAATGTAAATACCATGAAAGTATTATTTAATACTATAGATTTTAGTCTTGTTTTAGATTTCCTGAAGGAAATCAGACTGTATAAATCATTGTAATATGTTCTTGTATATATTTACTTCTTTATATACTTACATTAATTTTTAATTAATCCTTCATTTATTCATCTTTCATCAGTTTTTGCGCACAATATGACCTATTTATGTGTCGATGTGCCATAAAACACCATTCATTCATTCATTGTACTAAAACATATTTGGGTGGTTTGTAAAATATGATGGAATGTGGGATTTTCTCAAATCATGATAATAAGGGCAAATAAGATACTAAAATATGATACTAAAACCATGTATATAAAAACTTGCATTTTATCGCAATCTGGCAGTGTCACAACATTAATTATTTACTTGTTTGTATATGAAAATTGTAATCACCATTTACAATAAGAATTATACACTTTCGTTTTATTGACACAGGCGTTAGATAATCTAATCAACTGTCATAAAAAATAGCAGACTTTACAATTCAACAATTAGCGTGCTTCTTAAATAAACAAGTCTACGGTCTTGCCAGCGGCATTTAAGATTATCAATTAATCGTGTCTTCAATAAACATACATGTATAAAGGTGTCAATCATTGTCAGTTTGAAACATCAATATACAATATTATTCGGTAGAGAGGCATATACAGTAATTTGCAAGTTCTACTTTGTTGATTATTATTTAAAAAAAAAATTCTACGTATTTTTGCTATTCAGAAATTTCATTAAAAGCAACGATATAAAATAGAGTTATCCAATGCTTTAAAACATATCAATTACATGGACATAAAGCACAACTATTTGAAAAAAATCATGCCAGAAGAAAATAATAATGGTAATATACTTTTACTTTTGAAAAAAATAAATATGTATATCTATTTTGCTTTAAACATCATTTAACCTAAATTACAACTGGCATTGACGAATTATTTTCATGCAAATCTATTTCAAATGATCATTACCATACACCACAAGACTTATTTTGTTTTATGAACGTCTAACTTTAAAGTAACACAAGCACCAAATTTCGCTATAAAACTGTTCTCCAAACTCTACCATGTGTTGAGGTCACAAAATGATGCATATATGCTAATTAAAACTGTATATGTATCCACGGGTTCAAAAATACCCGCACATGAATATGTGTGAAATGAATTTAGAGTTGGTAACTTTTTATTCCAAGTTTCAAGCAATAACAAAAAGGCGATGTTTTTGGCTGGCCGGATTTCATGTTTATATTGTATTTCTAGAGTTAGGATTTGCAATTATATGTTAGTTTTATAAATACTTTATCGTTCGTCGAATTGGAAGCGGTGTGCATAAAATTAGCTTGCTGTTGGCGGTTGAGTGACTTTAATATTTGCTGACCAAAACATTTATATTATTTATCCTATCTATTTACATGGGCCGCAAAACACCAGTCTGCATTTTATACCATACTGGTCCGCAGTCGGCTAATCTGCGCGTGTTAGTCCGCATTTTATACCTACCCAAAACTATGGTGCATTTGTCGCGCATCATGCAAACTGCACTTTTATGGTGCGGTCAAAATGATATCACGTCGTCGTCAGTCTTGGAATTTGGTGCCATCTATCAGTCAAACATTTTAATGAACGAGTCCTTAAGTTTGCTAGAACTCGGAGTCTGGATGATAAAGACTTCTGAGCAGGAGCCAAGGGGCAAGTATTTCGAGAGTGTTTATAGTACTACAGTGCTTTGGGGTGTATAGAATCATTGGTAGTAAAGAATCATTTTCTGTTTAAGTTCAATTTTCTCAGCTCATATATATTTTAGATTATTTTAAAACTTTCCAGGCTTGAACATATATCATATAAGCATACATTTATTCAACGGTGAAATGATTTGGGACATTTTTCCATGCAAAATATATCACTACGTGCAACACCTCTCAGAAAAAATGATTCTATACTACCTGAATGAGTGTGTTTTTGAAACGAAAAATTCATACTGTCACAATAAACTCAGAAATAAATATTTGCTGTTTTAACAAATGTTAGGGACAAAAGTCAAAATGCAATCATCAATTAAGGTAACTTGTTGCAGTTTGGCACTTTTAAGGATAAAAATGAAATTATGTAAATATTGGTCCAAAAACGCCTATTAAAAAATCACAGTTTCAGGACAATAATTTTAGAAATTTTGCTATCATACAACTAAAAGAGTAAATCTAAATCAGAAATTAAATAGACATTTTCCTTTCATTTTAAAATTAGACGTTTAACCCGAGTGATTCTATACCACCCAAAGCACTGTATTAGTAGTCGGTTGTTGGGACAATCATTCTCAACCTCGCTATCAATTGGAACTAAATTCTGATTAACCTGTTAAAGCATAATTCTTAGAGCTGAGATGCATATGAAACGATAAACAATTTACCATATAAATGTCTTTAAAATGGACAATTTGTCTGGGGTAAAACGTCCGCCATCGTTGCGTTGGTAAACATTTTCGGATACCTTTGGTCATTGAAACTCTCCCTTAATGAAGTCCAATAAGGTCAAGGTCGACGTCAAAGGGCAGACAACCCAAAACCCAAAATGTTAGCAGCATAATTTGATTTATTTTTCTTCGTTTTATAGTTATCCAGCAATACCTTAGTCACATTTGGCAGCCAACTTATACTCCAAGGTGCTTATACTCTTAAGGTACTGTCAAAAATCGTTATAATAACAATATCAGTTTGACATTACGGTAGCGGGTCAACGAGATAAGTTGCATTCGTCCCAGGTCAAGTCGGCCTGAATCTGAATAGGTACGTTGCAGGGCCAGTGACGGCATCAATCGCAACGGAAGAGAGATGATTGTTAACACTGTTTATGTTTAGAGTGTTGTAGAGCTGTCCTTAAAGCTCCCCCACTGTCTTTGCGCACACAACACTGTCCTCTTAGTTTGTTCCACTCTATAACTGTCTTTTGGAAAGAAAGAGTTTTTAAGGGTTCGCCAATAGTATAAAGTGGTTGGGGAATGGTAAAAATTTATAATAAGTGGCCCGGAGTACGTGGCTACACAGAAGCCCAGTTGTATATGTGTAATAAGCGGGAAACAGATGTCAATCGTTGTTTAGGGTTAGTCGCATCTCGACTGGACGCGGTTCATTACGTTGACAACATGCATTTTTGGCATGACACATCACTGTTGGCCAGAGACGGCTAGTCTTTTGACTGTTACCTTGTGATATGCAGGCTTCATAACCGCATCTCCCAACCTAAATCCATTATGTTATTTCGCTCTTCGGGGCATTTAATTTATTAGATACTGGGACCATACGCCGTACGACATGGGGAAGAAAGATACTCCATGTCCACCGCCATATGCATGCACATCTTCTGGATGGTTTAAAATTTTGTACTATTAGTCTTGATTTTATTAATATTGACTTTTGCTCAACCCGGGGCTAGAGGGCGTGAGCGGTAGATAGCATATTTCACTACAGCTCATGAACAGTCTCAATCAAACCGAGACTGCAATATTTTTCGTATGTGTCGTTATTCGGCCGTTTCCAAAGGTCCATTAGCATACTCTTTTTTTTGCACCTTTCGCCGTCAGGTGTTGCACAGCTTTATCCTGTGACTGATTTTAGTTCACCAATTAGTGTAGTCAGTAATATATACCTGTTTGTTTGTGTCACGGCTTTATGATATGATAAGGTCTGATTTTAGCTCACCAATCAATAATTCCCAATCAACGACTGATTTAGTTAGTTTGTGTTTTCCGAGATGATAAGCATAGATAAAGGCAATGTGTTGCCTCGTTAATAAAACTATTGAAATATGTGATTTTCATATCACGTGTTATTTTGAACGACACCGTAATTATTTTTACATAAGGGTTCGGTATCGGTAAAAAAAACGTAAACAAATGGCTGTATCGCCATTATAAAAGAAACCGAGACTGGAAATTACATTTATAATGAGGTTTATTAGCTTATAAATGATATACTTTTTCAGAAATAACACATTGAACCCTCGTACGTTCAAAAACTAGGGGTTCGGTGATTTAGGGTTCGGTACGGAATGGAAGTGGGTTTATCCCTTAGCGAGGAATAAAATTGCATTTTGTCACAAATACGTTATTTAAGGCAATCAAATACTAAACATATATATATATACATATACATGCATACCAGGTTAAATTATAACAGTATGATTCGTTTATTGCCAGTTATACATATTTTAATTTCCGTAAAGGGTTCGGGGGGTGCGGGGGTTCGGGAGGTGCGGGGGTTCGGGAGTGGTTTTTATACCCCTTCAAAAATTACAATGTCAGTTTTTACTTAAACTTCAGTTTTCCTTGCAACTGTCAATGCTGTCATAGTGGTGTCACATTTATAAGGAAACATTTTGATAGCTTGTGTTTTGAATAAAAGTAATTCATAAAAAAGATACTGTATTTTGATTTCAGTACCTCGCAGTGTGTTGACCGTGCAGCCGTCTTTTGCACGGCCGTTTTTGAGTGGGTGGGGTAAAACAATACTTCCAAACTCTTAATGTCTCAATATTGTTATGTTTTGTATACATTTATAGAAGAAAGATGATCTAAAATGCACCTTTTTACCCTTTATCTGTGAAAATAAATTACCCCGAGACACCCACTTGTTGCGAATTGGCGCTTAACGCGTTTTAGCAAATTGTTTTGCACACCGTGCTCGCCTATTTGCACACCGTTCTTGAATTTCTGCCTAATACACTGGTACCTCGGGTGCATCCAATCATTGACTTCTTTTTCTTTTTTATTGAAAAGGAATACACTCATCCATAGTCCAGTATTGTGTTTACAATATGTAAGAATGAAAATTAAAAATTAAATAACAGCAACTTAATACAGGATTTCATAACACCATCTATGGCCAAATCAATGATTTTCTGCACCGTGTTAACTGTTTTATCCCCAAAAGTAGTGCAAATCACGTTTTAAATTATACGATTTGGCACGAGAGTTACTACTACTAATACTACACAATGATTATTGAATGAATCGTATTACATTTAATTACCTCATGAACGATCCTCTATTGCGACTGTATTCTGATAGATCTGAACAGTTTATAACAGGTGCGTGGGGGAAAACGTATTGTTTCTTCTTAAATATGTTATTCTTGAGAGATATAAGCCTCGAAACATATAAAATCAGTTAATTTGGCCAAATAATATTGTTACTTTCTAATTTCCGGAAACTTCTCATTCGCATAATCTCGACATTTCTATGAAGTATGATTCCGAAACGTTGCCGGTATTATCCGAGTTTTTGCGAATGTATGCCTTTTAACACCTACAATTGCATAAAGTAGTGCCATTTTTAGCTCGACTATTCGAAGAATAAGAGAGCTTATGTAATCACACCGGGGTCGGCGTTGGCGTCGGCGTCCCACATTCAGGTTTGGCGTGTAAGCTGTGTTTACAAGTCTATATCTCTTACATTTCTTATCATAGCACAGCCAAATTTGGCCACGGGCTTCCTTATAGCATTAATCTTAAGGACTGCATAAGCAATTTTGGTTCCTGTAACCCATGTGCTCCCATGGAACTCAAATTATGATAGCCCATAAAATGTGTCCCATTTCACATCAAATTTTGCGCGTAAGCTGTGTTTACAAGTCTATATCTCTTACAATTCTTACCCTAGCACAACCAAATTTGGCCATTAGCTTCCTTATAGCATTATCTTAAGGGCTGCTTAAGTAATTTTGGTTCCTGTAACCCCCGGGCTCCCATGGAACCCCAAATTCTGATAGCCCTTTAAATGTGTCTGTTTCACATAAATTTTGTGTGTAAGCTGTGTTTACAGGTATATATCGCTTACATTTCTTGTCCTAGCTGAACTAAATTTTGGAATTGGTTTCCTTATAGTATGTTGTAAAGGGTTGGATAAGTAATTTGTCTTTTGCTAATTCTGGGCTCCCATGGAACCCAAATTGTGATGGCCCATAAAATGTGCAATAAAGGCAGATCAAGGTTTGCATGTAAGCATGTATATACTATAATTTTGGTTTGGGATTTGTATTACGCCCCCCCCCCCCCCCCCCCCCCCCCCCCCCCCCCCCCCCCCTTTTTTTATATTTTTTTTTACGTATTTCTGTGTTGCTTTTGTCAATTCCTACACATAGATGTTGCAAACGCTCCCGAACCCCCCGCCTCTCAGCCCATCACCCCACCCACCATGCCACACACTTGTTTTTTTTTTTTTACATATACCTTGTTGTTTTAGGTCAATTCTTACACACATAAACCTCCACAAACGCCCCAGACCTTGATTTTTTTTTTTTACATATTTCTTTGTTGTTTTAGTCAGTTTTTACACATATATGTTGCCCCATCCCCCCCCCCCCCCCCCCACCACAAACCACTCCTGCCTCTCACCCTCACCCCTGCTCCCCCCCCCCCCCCCCCCCCCCCCCACCACTTGAATTGTTTTTTTTACATTTTTCTGTGTTGCTTTTATCAATTCTGACACATATATGTTTTAACACCCCCCCTCCCCCCCCCCACTCAACCCCATCCCCCCATCCTGCCCCACACTTGGAACTTCTTACACATATATGTTGCCCCTGCCCCCAGACCCACTCCTCCACACGCCCTCCGCGCCACCGCGCTCCTCCCCCACCACCCAACCCCCACTTGTAAATCTATTTTTTTTTTAGTTTTTTTTTTTTACATATTTCTGTGTTGTATTAGTCAATTCTTACACATATATGTTGCAACCGTCTCCCCCGCTCTCACCCCCCCCCCCCCCCCCCCCCCCCCTCCCCCACCCCCACCTTGAAACTTTTTTTTTTATTTTTACCATATTTCTTTGTTGTTTTAGTCAATTCTTACAACATATCAGTTGCCCCCCTACCCCCCAACCCACTCCCGCCGCTCTCCCCCAGCTCTCCCCCCACACCCCACCCCCACTTGAAACATATTTCTTTGTTGTTTTAGTCAATTCTTACACATATATGTTGCCCCCCGTCCCCCCAACCCACTCCGCCGCTCTCCCCCAGCTCTTCCACCACACCCCACCCCCCACTTGAAACTTTTTTATTTTACCACTATTCAGTGTTACTTTTGTCAATTCTACACATATATGTTGCCCCCCGTCCCCCCACACCCCAACTACCCCTGCCTCACCCCCCCGGCCTCACCCCCCCCCCCCCCCCCCCCCCCCCCCCCACCACCCCCCCACAGCACACACACACCCCCCACACACCACTCACTACGACTTATTCGATTTTTTTTTTACATATTTCTTTGGTTGTTTTAGTCAATTCTTACACATATATGTTGCACCCTCTCCCCCCACGCCCCCAACTCACTCCCGCCTCTCCCCTAACCCCTGCCTTTCACCCCACCCCACTTGAATTATATTATTATTTTTTTACATATTTCTTTGTTGTTTTTGTCAATTCTTACACTTGTTGCCCTCCCCAGGCCACACCTCTACCGCCATCCACTCAAACTCGATTTTAAAAAAAAAAAAAAAAATCTTCATATTTTTAGTAGTGTCTTGCCTGAATTTTCCATAGCTTCTTACACAATATGTTGCTCTCACCACCCCCCCTCTCCCCCCCCACACACCCCCACTCTCCCACCCCCACCCCGCACCCCCACTCAAAACTCGATATTTTTCTTATTTTTATATTTATTACCATATTTCTGTTGTGCAGCCCACCCCACCCCCACATTGTTGTAGCCTAGATTTCTGATGGTAATATACTCAAGCTATAAATTTATTACCATCTCCGAAAAATCGAATAGTCAGCTGCGCTGTTCTCCGACAGCTCTTGTTATTTCTTATTTTTAAGCTTATGGGATGGTGTGTTGTCCGTCGTCTGTCGTCTGTCCGTTAACTTTTCCTTGTTAAGACGGTAGGGCCTTCATTTTTCAATCCGATCTTTACCAAACTTTTAACAGATTGTTAATTTCAATGAAAGCTCGGACAAGTTCGAAAACCAGCCAGATCGAACCAGTAACAGCGGAGGTATGGCCCATGACTTAGTTGAAAATGCTATATGTTGCCCATCGTTAAGACAATAGGGCCGTCATTTTTCATCCGATCTTTACCAAACTTTACCAGATTGTTAATATCAATGAAATCTTGGACAAGTTTGAAAACCAGCCAGTTCGGACCAGCAACAGCAGAGTTACTAGCCCTTGATTTAGTTAAAAATACTATATTTTGCCTCGTTAAGACGATAGGGCCTTCATTTTTCATCCGATCTATACTAAACTTTACCATCATGTTAATATCAATGAAAGCTCGGAAAAGTTTAACAACCCAGCCATATTGGACTAGTAACAGCGAAGATATGGCCCTTGATTAGTTAAAAAGGCTATATTTTGCCTCGTAAGCGATAGGGTCTTCATTTTTCTATACGATCTTTACCAAACGTTACCAGATTGTAATATCAATGAAAGCTTGGACAAGTTCGAAAACCAAGCCAGATCGGACCAGCAACAGCGGAGTTATGGTCCTTGATTTAGTTAAAATGCTATATTACGATAGGCCTTCAATTTTCCGTCCCGATCTTTACCAAACATTACCAGATTGTTAATATCGATGACAGCTTGGACAAGTTCGAAACCAACCAGATCAGACCAGTAACAGCGGGAGTTATGGCCCTTGATTTAGTTAAATATGCTTATATTTGCCTCGTTAATACTATGATAGGGCCTTCATTTTTCAATCCGATCTTTACCAGATTGTTACTATCAATGAAAGCTCCGACAAATTTCAAAACCAGCCAGATTGGACATATCTACACCGGAGTTCTGGCCCTTGATTTTCTGAAATATGCTATATTTTGGTCTCATTAAAAAGAAAGGGCCTTCATTTGGCCAGATTTTCAGTGAAACTTTTCAAGGATGAGC
>JAWPHD010014223.1:0-62738 GCA_037043455.1 Cyrtodaria siliqua | reverse complement strand
TGGTTGTTAGGGGTGTGTATTTGGGGTTTTTGGGGGTGTGGGAGGGGTTGGGGGGATTTGTGTATGGGTGTATGGTTTTGTTGGTGGTGAGGGAGTGTGTTTTGGGGTTTGTTTGAGGGGTTGTGTGGTAGGGGTGGGGGTTGTGTGTTGTGGGGTGGGGGTGGTTGGTAGGTGTTGGGTTGTGTGTTTGGTGGTTGTTTTGGTTTGTTAGTGTGTGTGGGGGTTGGTTGGTGTGTGGTGGTTTGGGGTGTGGTGGTTGTTGTTTGGTGATGTTGGTTGTGTGGGTTGGTAGGTTGGGATTTTGATTGGTGGTTGGTGTTGGTAGAAGTTTTTGTTAGAGTGTGGGTTTGGGTTGGGTAGGGTGGGTTGTTGTATGGGTGTTGTTTGGTGGTTGGTTTTGTGAGTGTGTTTGGTGGTGTTGGTTGTGGAGTGGTTGGTGTTGTTGTGTTGTTTAGTGGGTGTGTGTGGATAGTATGGTTTGTGGTTGGGGTATGGGTGGGGTTGTTTGGTTGGGGGTGGGTTGGTATTGTGGTAGTTGTTTGTGTGTTTAGTGTTGGTGGTAGTGTGTTTGGTGGTGGTTTTGTTTTTGGTGTTTGTTAGAGGGTTGTGGAGGTTGGGTTTGGGGGGTTGGTGTTGTTGGTTGTGTTGTTAGAGGGTGTGAGGTTGGGGGTGGTGTATTTTAGTGTTATGGGTGTGGTGGGGTGTGGGTTTTGTGGGTTGTTTATTGTTTTGTTTGTGTTGTGATTGGTTGGAGGGGTGAGTTGAGTTGTTGGTGTGTTAGTGGGGGGATGGGGGGGGTGGTATTGTTGGTGATTTTGATGGGAAGTGTTATGGTGGGTGGGGATTTGTTGAGATGTGTTGTAAGAGGTTTATTGTTGGTGTTTGTGGTAAGGTTATTGTTGGTGTTTGTTTGTAGTTTATTGTTGGTGTGTTGTGGGAAGGTTTATGGGTGAAATTGGAGGTATGAATGTAATGTTAGTGAAGATGGTGATAGTGGGGGGAGATGGTGGGGTATGGGGGATTGGGTGAGTTGTGAGGTTGGTGGTTTTAGTGTGAAGGTGGGGGGTGTGGGGTTGGGTTTGGGGGGGGGTTTAGTGTTGTTGTGTGGATGAGGATAAGGTGGGTAGGGGATGGTGTGTAGTTTTGTGTTTTGTTGGGTTTGTAAGAGGGATGTGTATTTTATGAATTGTGGGGGGTGGGGATTATGTATTGGGGGAGGTTTAGGGGTATAGTGGGTTGTTTGTGATTGTTGAGAAGGGTTGAGTAGTTGGGGGAGTGTAGAGGGGTTGTATGTTTGTTTTTTTTATAGATGTGAAGTGGTGATGTGGGGTTGGATTGGGGGAGTGTTGGGGAAATAAGAAGGTGGAGATGTGTGATGTGGTGTGGAGATGAGAGTGGGGGGGGTGATTTTTTTGGTTTTAGGGTTGTGGTTTTAGTGGGATGTTTTGAGATTAGGGGTTGTAAATGGGAATTTTTGTTTGGGGGGTGGTGGTTGGGGGGGGGTTTGGTTAGGGGTTAGGGTGGGAAGGTAGTATGGGGAGTTTTTGTTGTTGTTTTGATTATATGTTATTTGATTTAAATTTTTATAGATTTGTTATTTATGTGTGGATTGGGTTGTTGGTTGTTTGGATGTGTGGGATTTTATATTTTTGGGGTGTTGTGAGTAAGAAGGGTTAGGATGATTTTTTTAAGGAGGAGGGGGGTTTGAATGGGGAGTTGAGGTTAATTTAAGATATAGGGAAGTAGGGGATGAATTTTTTTGGTATGGGGTTTATTTGAAAAGAATGTTAGTGGAGATTTAATTATGGATGATGGTTGTATTGTTTGTTTTATATTTGTGGAGAGGGGTGTGTGTATGTATTTTTTTGATTGTTTTAATAAGGGATTTGTTGGGTAGATTGGTAGGGGATGTTAATGTGATATTATTGTTTAATGGTTTATAGTATTTATTGAGGGATGTATTTATGTTTTAGTGTAAGGAAGGGGGGGAGGGGTTGGTGTAGGATGATGTGGAATATGAAGGAAGGATGAAGATAGTTTTGAGTTATGTGGAGTTAGTGTTTTGGCTAATTGGGGGTGGTAGGTTATATGTTATTATGCATTACGGAGTGAGTGCCTGTCTTTCAAAGTTGTTTTGTATTATGTGCTAATCTTTTTTTTCTTTAAAACCTTTTTTAGTGCAGTTTCCTGTTATGTTTTGATTGTAACTGTATTCAGAAAGTGTTGTTGATATTTGAAAATGCAGCTCAACATGTTTTTGACATTTTTTTTTATATAAATTTCAGAAGTGAAAGCAGACAGGGTATGAAATTGCAAAAGGTACAAATAACGTAGACCTTTGACCCGGTGTTAGTACCCAGCTGATGAAATGTTTCTTAGAAGATATTCGACCCCCTATTTGCTTCTTGATGTTTAATAGCAAACATATTTATTTGCATGATAAAGTAAGTTTCCCAGAATTCTAATCAGGTTTGAGTCTTTAACAGGTTGTGAACATTCTCACTTTACTATGGAAGGAGCATGGAGATTTATTGACGCTATTATAACCCAAGCATGCAGTGCGTTACAAAATGATAGTGTCGTATTTATGATAACTTCTTTTGATAAACTTTTTAACGAGTTTAACAAAGATAGTATGAAAGTGATCGTGACCAAAAATCTTACGAAGTTTGTAAATCACGTCACCATAGAAAGAAATATAAGAAATCGGACAGGGAAAGTAGCATTCAAGGAGGACAGTCAACCACAAAACACAGAAACAAACACGCAAACAGACAAACAAGAAGGCAAAAGTAATAATAAATGCAAACGACATCACAAACACAAAAGGGTTGACAATAGGGCTACCGCCTTGGAACGGGCAGGTTGTGAAAGTCCTTGACGCAGAAGAGTTCTTAAATTACTTTTATATTTAGAAAGAAGATCAGGGATACGATAATAGAATTTTGCAAAGGTTTAACGAAGTTTATGGTTACAGTAGCCATGATGGAGTAGCATTTTAGTTATACAAAGATTACGAATATTAAAGTCCTCAACTCCAGTACAAGCTCTGGAAAAAACAAATAAGTTGAGACACATGAACCCCATAAGAAGTTGCTCGGGGAACTTCCCCATCTAACTGGGGATAATTAACAATATCAAAATTCAAACCATCTCTTTTGTCATAGATTTTGCTAATTATTTTCACCATTTAGAGAGATGTAAATCGAGAAAAGAAGCGTTAGTATCAGAAATATTAGCTTTGTTAAGTTGAAGTTGTTTAGGATATATATTATTAACCATAGTAGTAAAAAAAGAGTTGTTAATGTTCAATATGTCATCCAGATACCGGAAGGTGTCATTAAAGGCTACAATAACATCTGCCTGGGTATCTGATGAAATACTCAATGCGTATCGTCCTGTCCTTTGAATATTTAATTTTCTCATTACTCATTACGTGGTCGGAGTATTAACTTTCATACCCCATCCAACCCTTCTCCAAGAAGCGAAAACGGGGTTGGCTTTAAACAGGTTATCGCTTTTTTTTCAGTAAAAAATGTTTTTAAACGTGTTTTATTCTCGAAGTATCCGTTATAAAGTCCTGCTAATATAAGCTTTCCCATCGCTTAATATAATTAAGGCGGGACCGCGTAATGAGATTTAATCATATAGTTTCATTTTTATCGTTTTGTTTCATCATGAGTGAGTGTTTATGAACGGGTTAGAAAATATATATGACATTTTCAATCTAATATTTCTAAAAATCAATCCCATATGTTAACTTTTCTCCAGGTAACACGTTGTTGCCTTAATAAGTCTCCAGACAGACAAAACAATAATTTTGCTCGAAAAAATGCGCATCTTTATTCATAGTGAGCGTTCCAAGGCGGTAGCCTTATTGTCAATACTGGTGTGTTTGTGATGTCGTAGCCCTATTGTCAATACTGGTGTGTTTGTGATGTCGTATTTTGCCTTTTATTCATTTGTATATATCGTTGTTCTTTGTTTCTGTTTCTGGTTGATTGTCGTCCTTGAATGCTACTTTTCTTGTTCGATTTTTATAGGTATATTTATGAACTGAACTAAAATGTAAATTAATGATCTGTGTGTAATGAACATTGAAACCAGATTTTGCTTTCAGCTGCTACTAATGATACATCGATTTCAACAACAACATCAACACCACTCATGTCAGTCGTCGTTAACATACCTTCGTTGTATGATATTCGATATATTTTGCCACTGAAATCGATTATAAATGATAAATGAGTCAAGACGTTTTATTCTCTTTGATGTCCTAATGTTTGATGAAATTCATTCAACCCGAAAGAAATTAAAGCGCACATTGAAGTCAATAATTTTACAGATAAATGATTGAATGTCTTTGCAGAGGATTTGTTTGAGAAATAAAGACGAATATAGGTGTATAATAGTAATAACGTATGCTGTAATGCTATAGAAAGAATGCGTTTATACAATTAGAATGTTATTAAAAGTTACAAAATGCTGTAGACTGTTTAGGAACTAAGTTTACAAATATCTTAATCATTAGCTTATATGCTTACCATTTCAAAGAACATATCTTGAAATTTGGTTCATACAATAAAATATAATTTTATAATTAATTTAAAAATATGTGTTTGCGCATGAAAATTTACTTCACTTCTAGGTCCAGATTACAAAAATATAAAATCGACATACCTTGCTTAAGAGATGTAATGACTTAAAATGCCTACATTTGTAACAGTTATGTCTAACAAACGACAAATGACAAACGCAACTCCTAGAGGGCGTGATCGGTAGCTAGCATATATCACTACCGTTCATGAACAATCTCAATCAAACCGAGACTGCAATATTTCGTATATGTCGTGTTCGGCCATTTCCAAAGGTCCACTCACATACTCTTTCATATAGCACAGTGGCGTTGCTTGTGCAGTATGGCGGCAGTAAAACGTCTCCCCGCGCTTGCAATCAGGACTGTTATTCATTCGATCTTTGGAGATCGCTGAGCCCGATACTTATATTTAGTTATCGGTGGTACATTTTCAATTTCTTTTTTCTTACTTAAAATTTGATTCGGTGGTTCCACTACTCCGGCAGATAAAAGGCTCTGGGTATTGTTTAACCACACATAGGATATGTTGTCTGCTTTTTAATTTAGTATTTTGGCTGTTACTTGTGATACGCAGGCTCCATAATCGCTGCTCCCAACTAAATTCCATTATGTTTATTTCGCTCTTCGGGGCATTTAATTTTATTAGATACTGGGACCATACGCCGTACGACATAGGGAAGAAATATACTCCATGTCCACCGCCATATGCATGCCATCTTCGGGATGGTTAACATTTTGTACTATTGATTTTATGAATATTGAGTTCTGCTCAACCCGGGGCTAGAGGGCGTGAGCGGTAGCTAGCATATTTCACTACCGTTCATGAACAGTCTCAATCAAACCGAGACTGCAATATTTCGTATATGTCGTGCTCGGCCGTTTCCAAAGGTCCACTCTCATACTCTTATTTCATAGTATATTATATTTGTAATACTTTATAATTCTCAAAATGAAATTTTAAACCTGATTTGTATTTACCTTAGAGCTATGATTTGAATGTCATTTGTGGAGCATTGTGGTCTAGTGGTAGAGCAATGGACCCATGATCGAAAAGTTGTGAGTTCGATTCCCACCATTGCCATATGCGTTGTGTCATTGAGCAAGACACGTTAGCTGCATTTGCTTAGTACTGGTTCTACCCAGGAAGACATCGAGAGTTATTCAAATAAGTTTAGAGCTTTCGTTACACTCGATTTAAAATAAATAAGTTTAAACTATTGTCATTTGTAAATTATTTAATGTTAATTTCGCTTTTACATTCAAAACATATACTAAATCTGAAGTTCAAAATCCATATATACATATACATAAATATGCATGATAACTCCTGCTACAACATTTTAAATGTGCTTAGGCTAGTCGTGCGTATGTTGCTACATTGTTCAATCTGTATGCTTACATACCATAGCTGCTTTTGTATGTGTTATTTATATGTACTTATGTTATTCATGTCGGTTCAAAAGCTTATTAATATAGCTTGATTGTTTATATGTCTTGCCAACTTAAAATAAAATTTACTTGCCTTGACTTTACTCCGTTTTGTGGTTCCCTTAACGGTTTTCCTCTTGATTACTTCAGTACGTGTAAGTGTAAGGTTTGGTGCACCATAGAACCTGGTTTAAACCCCGAGCGGCTTATTTTGCCACTGACGTTCCAAGGCGGAAACCCTATTGTCAACCTTTTTGTGTTTGTGAAGTCTTTTTGGCCTTTTAATCATTTTTAAAGTTGTTCTCTGTTTATGTGTGTGTTTGTGGTTGACTTTCGTCCTTGAATGCTACTTTTCCTGTTCGATTTATATTTCTGTATGTCATCGAGTACATATAAGATTAGCTTCTTAGGTTAAAATTAATTTTTGATATATTATATACATGAACATTTTTGTGTTTTTCCTTACAAAACCTACCTACGCTTTCTCAAATGTAAGGAGTTAACTCGGCGGAGATTAGTTATATTTACACTGTCCTGTTGTTTAGGGTTGATGACAGGGTAAGAGTCGGGTTCGGTGCAGCCTTGATACGGTTTAAACTCCCCGGTGGTACCTATTTGCAACTGACCGTTCCAGGGCGGTATCCCTGTTGTCAACCCGTATATGTTTGTGATGTGCTATTTAACTGAATGTGTTTTTGATTTACGTTTTGAATAACCTTTGCTTTGTAATACTTGTTGGAATGACTGTATTCTGTGAATGGTACTCTTTCTGTTGGATTATAACCTTTGCTTTGACTTGACAGTGAGGATGGTGTTTTTACTGTTATTCGAGTACTCCATCCCAAATAAACAAGAAAACTTCACCATCATACACGCATACCCTAAATTTCTGCTGAGATTCTAGTCAATATAACTACGATAGTCATAAACTTATTCATAACCTAGTCGTCTTGGGTTTGGCATTGATATAAATCCAACATAAGCACGAATATAATATCTGTATCGATTGCGGCTAAACACAAATGTTGTCAGTTAGTAATAATTATAATCTATGGCATCCAACTGTTTGTAGCTTGTATATCATTAGTATAGGTCAAAATCCAAAATCATGTCTTGGAACACGCTGGGAACACGCTGGGAACATTATTACCTTATACAACGTCTGCGACAATTTATGAAATAGATCACAGACCTAATGACAAATAGATTGGGCACTACGAAAATTATCTAAATTTCACGTGGCACAGTGCGAAAATTTCACAAATTATTTCCCAACTTTAAACACACATATTATGAAGAGTGTTTCATTCATCCCAAATACCATTATAAATTTAATTTTCTTTCCAATGATAGTAATTTTCTTTCTCTTACATTTAGAGCAAAAAAGGAGTTTGACGGAAACTTTGACTATGTCAAAACCTTGATTTTAAAGAGAAAAGCGAAAAACGATGACATTTTAAACTTTAAACCTCTTTTTATACAATTTTTTACTTTCAAAATAAACAGAAATTATTATAATACCATTTTGTTATTCACTATGAATCGTTTGAATGTATTCTCCTCAAAATCAGTGAATAATTGAGAGAGGAGATAGAAGGAAAAGTTAAGGTGGCACGTGATATTTTGGTTACTTCATTGGTTAAGATAGGAAGTTTCCTATCTGTTTATTAATATGTCTGTGAAAATATGTTGCCATCACGTGAAGACGATCATATTTATCGACAACTTCATGTGACTCGACAATGTTCACAGCAATTATGGCACTTTTTGGACATATGTTTTTCGGCCTAATAAACAACGCGTGACCGCAGACTAGTCGTTCGGTTATGAAATTACTTAAACCATACTTAGAGGAATTGTTTGCCAACATGAGCAGACGATCGTATTTTATTGTCATTATGATTTGACAATTTCTACCGGAGTTATTCATGAGCTGTTTTGAATTAGGCGCTTTATAGCCAAATAGTTATCTTGTGATCAGGTTTGTATGATTCAATCCATTTTGATAGGATTATTTGCCATCAATAGAAGATGATCATATAGCAATGTCATTTACATTCGATAATTTCTAAGATAGCTATGGCTCTTTTAGGAAAACTATAATAACCGCAGTTTTTTGTTTCTCAATCTACAGTGTAGTCGTATAATTGCCATATTTTATGGAAACGTTTATACATGTTGTTTATTCTATGAAGGTGTAAGGGTAATGGGCGACAATGACACGTTTACTTGTCTTTTATCTTTATTCATATTTTGGGATCCCTTTCTCACAGCGAGGTCATTGTTTCCTTGAAGTAATGGCCATACTTTTCCAGATCCCGAGAAAGGAAAATTCGTTTAGCACTCAATTTCCTACGTCCTTGATAAATGGCTTTAATACCTGGACCGCTTTAAGTAATAGTCTATGTTTCCCAGATCTCAGAAGCATATTGGACCATATTCCACAGATCCCCTAATTTCCTGGTAGAGCTTGTGAGCTCTGACAAATTTACCGTTATGATATTGGAGAGAATGCTCAATGCAAAAATCATATGAGAATTAAGATAAATAATAACACCAATGTTCACCAAATCGATGTCAATTAATGCCGCAATGTCGTTAAAGCACACGTATGCTGTGTTTTATTTTACTGTACACGTATGCTGTGTTTAATTTTACTGTACACGTATGCTGTGTTTTATTTTACTGTACCTCAGTTGAACAGTAGGTGTAAAAAGAGTATGAAAGAAGAAATTTGGAAATCATGATGAATGTAAAAACATATCACAGTCCCGGTTTGATTGAAATTTCATGAACGGTAGCGCGGAAATGCTAAATAACGTTCACGCCCTTTTGCCCCGGGTTGAGCAGAAGTTAATATGTAAAATGTGAGCCATCCCGAAGATGGTATGCGTATGACGGTGAACATACTTAATGTGCTAATCTATCCTTACTTGAGTGATTTTAAAGAAATGTTTGTTTATGAAAGTATAAAAGTCTAACAGGAAACGTAGCATTCACAAAGAAATATGAAAAGATCGGACAGGCAAAGTAGCATTCAAGGAGGACAGTCAACCACAAAACACAGAAACAAACACGCAAACAAGAAGGCAATTGTAATATTTAATGCAAACGACATCACAAACACAAAAGGGGTGACAATAGGGCTACCGCCTTGAAACGGTCAGTGGCAAAGTAGGCCACTGGGGATTTAAACCGGTATTAGGGTGCACCAAACCTCACACTTACCCTACTGTCATCCCATTAAAACAGGACAGTGTATATAATCTCTTCATGCAGAGTTTTTTTAAAATTTTCAGACAATATTCATTTATTATCCACATAAAAGTAGATATAAAAGTCGAACAGGAAATGTAGCATTCAAGGACAACTGTCAACCAAAAACACACAAAGAACAAACAATAATTAAAAAGATAAATAAAAGGCAAGATATAGTATCACAACATAAAAGTAATACAGACATTGTTAGTGGTAAATGAAAATACTTTTAAAATCGGTGGAGAAAGTAAAGATATCACGCGCGAAAGTTGTTTTTGATTGGGCATTTTCATTGCAATATTTTGCTGCATCAAAAATTAGAGAAATATTTGTTTGATATATTTTACACCAAAATGGTTTTAATGTGTTGGACAAACGTAAATTCTAACACGACTTGCGCAGTCTTGCATACACAGAAAGAAGAGAGACAAGTGTATGTTATTCTACGATCAAATACGGCTGTTCCATTAATTCCCCGCGTATATTTCATCCGTTGGAAGCGCCACGTTACATGACGTCACTTGGTAAATATACGTCACGAAGACAAACTCAACAGTAATTTTAATAAAATGTTAATTACAACAAACTTGCTGTGCTGCCAAACTTTTCACCACTCCACCCGCGCCAACCTCCCCCCAAACCCCCTCCCCCGCCCCCCCCCCCCCCCAAACCAGACCCCCCACCCCGCCCCCAACCCACGATATAAACCCATATTCTAATACACCCGCACTATATAGCCTAGTTTAAAATATCTCGTTATATTGAACGATATATCACTGTAATTTGTGCAACGTTAGGGGAATAAGCATTGCGCATTGCGCATTCCGCATAGTAACGTATGCAACGTTAGGAGAGCAAGCAAAGTAATGCGAAAGAGTTCAGATATGTGCGTTATTTTCACATTTTACATCGTGAAATTATTGTTTACAATTGAACTCCAAACCGTGATATATCAAACGATAATTCACAGTAAACGATGTTCTATTTCTTAACTATAAATAAGTACACATAACATTAATAAGCATCTTGAAAATGCTAAGAACGTTTGACGTCATACAGCGCAAGCTATATGACGTAAGAAATTACTTAATTGTTTGTCACGTGACTACTAGTGTATTTAAACATACTGTACCGTGCATAACTTTGCATACAGGGGCGCCCAATGGAACAGGCTGTAAATATAGCAGCCTGATTACCTTGACCTCAGAGATAATATATAGTGCCCCCACAATAGGGTAAACAATAGGGTAAACAATGTCGTTCGGATGCGAGTAATTAAATCACTCGTGCTAACGCACTCGTGATTTAATTACGCACTCGTGATTTAATTACTACGCATCCGAAATCCTAACTGTATTTTATTCACCGGTACGTATTTATTTTTTCTTAATTAAAACATCCTGAAAGTTGCATAACAAACTATTGAGGCTAAATAAAAATATTTGAGATTTTGTAATGTCCAGTTTACATGGGAAAAGCCCCAACCAAATAATTTTGGCTGTACAATTTAGAAACGTTATTTCTTAGATGATTTTCAAACAGTTACTAAGGCACATTTTATTCACCATTAAAAATTAAAGTTTCAATAAAATATAAGTTATGTACTGATTGGCTTTGGCTGAAACAAGAGACCATACGGGTTATATGCTAATGACGCGATTTCTCTCAACTTCACTCTGATTATGAAAGTTATGTTATGAAATGTCTTATTAATAATGAATAAGTCTTGCAATAAAAATTCATGACTTGGATTTTTTTGTGCTTTCTGACTAATATTTAGATTTTATACATTTTGAATGATTTACGAAGTAGCTATATTTAATTATAGATGATCAATACAGACACGATACAGATGTGTGTGGATTAATGTCAAAAGTGGATATAAAAGTCGACAGGAAATGAAGCATCATTCAAGGACCACAGTCAACCACAAACACGCACAGAAACAAACAACAACTACGGAGATTAATAAAAAGGCCTAGAAAGCCATAAATAAGATATTCAATGACTTTGCAGAAGCCAGAGCAACAAGAGAATGAACCATTTAGGCCAACATTTCTTTTCTACTATGGTTAGTAATATCTATCCAAAAGAACTTCTATCTAACAAAGCTAATATGTCTGATATTAATGATTTTCTCGATTTACATCTCTCTATTGAAAATGGTGACATTGAAATTATTGCACTGAGTGATATGCGTCGAAACAACATTATCTTCCGTAGATTGCACTGTAGTATATAAACTAGTACTCCCGAGTTTCTGAGATAAAACTTTGACGTAATGGAGTCGTCAAACAATAATTATATCAGTATCTGTTTTATCAGCAGGAACTAAAGCAAACATATTACTAAATGAAAACCTAGGTCTAGGGGTAAGTATGGAGGGGTTAGCCGTATATAAGTTAATACGGGTATCTATGATGTTATAAGGAGTCGTTTTCCAAGTTGAAAGGGAGTTAGGGTCAGCATATTCTCTACGACACAATTTAATACTAAAATATTTAATGGATTATCCAACCACGACATGCATTATGTACAAAGCAAGTTCTCAGTGACTTGTCAGAAGCCAGAGCAACAAGAGAACAAACCGTTAAGGGTACGATAGGACAAGATTTAAGACAAATATCAAATGATACCGTCCTAAGAGGATTTAGATAGACGTCATCATAGGGTCCAAAATCTGTCCGGTCATCGCACAATCAAAGAGGAAAGCGTAGCATACCTTAGGACGGTAGCGTTTGATGTTTGTCTTTTATCTTGTCTTGGCGTACCCTTAACGGTTTATTCTCTTGTTGCTCTGGCTTCTGACAAGTCACTGACAACTTGCTTTGTACCTAATGCATGTCGTGTATGGATAACCCATTAAAGATTTTAGTATTAAATTGTGTCGTAGAGAATATGGTCACTGAGTACTTACTTTGTTGCTTTCTATGCTTCTGGTTTTCATGTTATATATACATGATCGTTTTACTTATATTGCCTATTAATGCTGCCTTGTTTGTTACAGATTATAACCAAGCGGGTTTTTTCCCACTGACTGTTCCAAGGCGGTATCCCTATTGTCAACCCTAGTGTGTTTGTAATGCTTATCTTGCCTTTTATTCAGCTTTATGTGTAGTTGTTCTTTGTTTCTTTGCGTGTTTGTGGTTGACTGTCGTCCTTGAATGCTACTTTTCCTGCTCAATTTGTATATCTACTTATATTGTGTTGGATTTCAAGTAAAAACATAACTGACGTGAGATGTACGTCAATAAACATTTGAAGCTAGACATACATTAAACAGTTTACCATTAACAGATGATTTAATGGTGAAATTGCAAGATAACTAATTGAAGCAACTGCACCTATTAGCATTGCACTTGCTAACAGAGAGAAACACCCTGCGTCTTGAATGGACCGATTTTTTGAAAGGAAAAATTATATTTTATGTTCTCAAAACAGTTAATTCAAGAGGTATATCTGAAACTTTCGAACCGTTATTAAAAATCTAGGTAACATTATTTGAAGAAACATGAAACAAGGTTGCCGAATGAAGAGTTAAAGTGTAAGACGTACATATGGTTTTGTTCTCAGAAATGAATAGTTATTTTGTGTAATTTTTATTGATGGGCGCAGAGTGTAACCAAAGAGATGAACGATTTATTTTAAGTGTTTTACTAGTAGACTCATATATGCAATTTCGAAAGTAATACTACTTTGAGAAAAGTCATGCTTGAGGTTTTACTGTCTCCGTTAAATCCTTCATTGTGATTCTCAATTGTTTCGTTTACGGAGCAACCAGGCTTAAACATAGTTCAAATTGCTCGGTATTTCCAGTGTCTCAGATATTCCACAGCTTTCTCGGTAGTTTCAATGTCTTAGACTTCTGGAACGTGACCAGGCTTTGGAGATTGCTGAGCCCGATATTTATATACTGATATCAGTGGTACATACATATATCAATGGTACATACAGAATATCAGTGGTACATACAGATATCAGTGATACATACAGATATCAGTGGTACATACAGATATCAGTGGTACATACATATATCAGTGGTACATACAGATATGAGTGGTAAATACAGATATAAGTTGTATATACAGATATCAGTGGTACATACAAATATCAGTGGTACATTCTCAAAAACGTTTCTTTTCTTACTTCGTACTTATGTTCCGCTACTCTGGGCCCGGTCTTATGAAACAAATTACCACAATTTTGATCGTAAGTTAATTTCTTAAATTCTTTGTTTTGATTTACAATTCACAAATGAACGCGATTTCATTTCATCTTCTTCTACATTTGATATTTCTGAACATAATGCACACATACTTGTCCAAACTGCATGCTTTTGTATTATATTTACACGAGCATATTTGTGTTTTACTTATATTGCCTATTGATGCTGTCTTGTTGGTTAGAGATTAGATCATGGCGGGGATTTCTTTATTTACACTCTCCTGTTTTAATGGGATGACAGTAGGGTGTGTGAGGTTTGGTGCACCCTAGAACCGGTTTAAAGTGGCCTACTTTGCCACTGGCCGTTCCAAGGCGGTAGCCCTATTGTCAACCCTTTTGTGTTTGTGATGTCGTTTGAATTTATTATTGCTTTTGCCTTCTTGTTTGTCTGTTTGCGTGTTTGTTTCTGTGTTTTGTGGTTGACTGTCACTTTCCCTGTCCGATCTTTTCATTTTTCTTTTTAGGTGCAAAACTGTGAACAGTTTTAAAATGTGAGACTTTTCGTAAGATGTTTAATAAAACGGGGCGCTGATTTCTAATGGTTGATTATTGTTTAATCACCCTTAGGATATCTTGTCTGCTTTTAGTTTAGTCTTTTTACTTTAATTGTGATACGCATGCTTTATAACCTCTGCTCCCAACTAAATTACTTTTGCTTTTCGCACATTCTTCTAGCTTATCCAAAATCTTTACAATTTTGTAAAACAAATCTTCAAATCTTTGTCTGTTTGCAGAAGACAAATCAAATGCTACCAAGTATTTATCTAAATGGTACTTTCTGTGGTAAATAATTTTCTTTCGGCTGTAATTGTAAACTGCAATAAGATTGTAGCCATTGTGAGTGCCACAATTAAGGCAAACACGCTCGTTATCGAAAACTGCACAAGTATCGTTACAATTTATACATGCGTAAGTACACTTGTAACACAGCTTGGCTCTGGTACAATATTTACAAAGCTTCTTTTTATTAGTTGTGTAAAATAAGATGCAATCTATGCACGTCCCAGGGGGATCAATAATATCTAAAACTCTTTTACAATATTTGCAATTCATTATATTATAATATAGAATTATATTTTTAAAATATAGGCTTAAAGAAATATTATCTTATGTAATTATATAAATGGAATGTATAGAAAAGAAAATCAAAAACTTTAAGAAAGATCAAACGGAACATGCAAAAACTATTGATTTTGAAGATATGAGTAAACATGACAAAGAGTTAATATTTTTTTCAAACTTTCAAGATTTGACAGAAAGAATTATAACAATGGTAAAACAACTAAAACTGTCATGGAAAATAAAAAAAGGAGAAATAAACAAAGTGCGTGCTTTTTGTAAAAAAAACAAATTTCAGAGGCAACCAGTTGCCAACCAAAATATACGAAGTTTCTTTTATTGCCCACTATGATGTTTTACTTAACAAAGGAATTAAAATTATATAATCTTTATAATATGAGTATTTACAGTTATGCGGAAGAAGAAAGAAAACATTTTGAAGAGGAACAGAAGGTTTACAAAAAAGTAGCTGCTTACGAGAAGGCTCTTTTAACCAAGACAAATGAACTTATCAAAGAGTTTGAGACCGTTCATATGCAACGATTGTCAGATGATATTGCAGTTTTTAAGAAAGATTGGATAATTAAAACTGATATTGAGTGCAATGATGGTGTAAAGCTTCTTACAGATCTGGCAGAAAAGGAAATTAAGATTTTTAATGAAACACAATTAGAAGTAATGTCTGAAAATGTTGAGTTGTTCAGAGATAATCTTATCAGCAATCTAGAAAAACCTCATGTGAATACTACTGATATCGGATGTTACGAGGACTTTGAAACGTTTGTCGAAAGTTTAAAAGAAATGATTGATGCTGAAGTTTTTGATAAAGACGAGTTTATTAACTATTGCAAATACAGGATAAAAATAAAATCACTGGCAGCTGGAGGTGATCTTGAAACTGTTGATTTTGATAGATACTGCAAGTATCATGTAAAAATAAGTCAGATGATAGATAATAGAGTTCTTGAGGAAAAATGCTTTCGGAGATACTTAGATATTCTTCTGGATAATGAAATAGATGCTCTCTTGGATGAGGTTACTAACGAGGACACCGGTGAACATATTTATGAGGTTAATGATGAGGATACCGGTGAGGACGTCGATGAGGACACCGATGTGGACTCCGACGAGGATATCGATGAGGACGCCGGCGAGGGTGAAAATATTAAATAAAAGTATGTTATTTAATTAATTAATTATTAGGGGCTTAAAGAAATAATCTCATGTAATATTATATAATGAGTATCCGAGAAATTGAAACATCCCCAAAACAGTATAGCAAGGTTTGTAAAGTAGATATTTATGGTAGTAATGATCCGGTTGTTCAACTACAAAAAGCACACACTCCTGTTTTAAAGTTTCTCAAAGCGGAACTAAAAAGAACAGGTGGATTTAAATTAAGCATTGATGTAAAACTTACTTTTAAAAAAAAAGTACCGGATGATAAAGGAGGTTTTGATTGTGTATACAAAACAGCTTTTACTTTGCCTCGAAGGCTGTTATAATATTAAACAAAAATCAAATATCAGAAGCATTAGACAAAGCACAGGAAGAAATTATAAATATAATTGGAAATTGGATTCAGTTGGGAAGTGGTTGGGTAATTGAGGCACTAGACGCACACTATATAAATCGAATAAAGTATAAGCCTTTACGGGGTAGCTCTTATTTGGATTTACCAAAAGAACTTGCTAATTCTAAAAAAGGATTAATAAAAAAAAAAAAGGAAAAAGATAACGAATGCTTCAGATGGTGCCATTTGGCTTATGAATTTCCTGCTAATAATAAACCACAAAGAATAACAAAGTACAAAAAGTATATTGGAGATCTAAATTATGAAGGAATTACATTTCCTGTTACTATCAAACAAATCCCAAACATGGAAAAACAAAACAACATTTGTTTTAACATATTTGGATATGCAGATAATCAAGTATACCCTTTGTACATATAAAAAGATAAAGCAGAAAAAACATGTGATATGCTTTTAATTACTGAAAAAGAAAAAAATCTTATGTATGGATAAAAGATTTTAACAGTTTGATGTATAATCAAACAGCACACAAGGAAAGAAAATGGTTTTGTAAAACAAGCTTGCAGTGCTTTAAATTAGAAAGAATTCTGGAAAAACATAAACCTGTTTGTCTTTCACTTAATGGTAAGCAAGCAGTAGAGATGCCAAACAAAGATGAAAAAAGTTAAGTTTAAAAACTACGACGGACAGTTAATGGTTCCGTTTGTTATATATGCTGATTTTGAAGCAGTAACCGAAAGTATTTCTTCAGTATCAAACAATCCTAAAAAATCACATACGGAAGCATATCAAAAGCATACTGATTGCAGTTATGGGTATAAGGTTGTTTGTTGTTATGATGATGAATATTCAAAACCAATTGTGACATACAGAGGACCAAATGCTAAATGATAGAAGAAGAAAAGTGGTGCAAGAAAACTATGAATGCAAACTTTAAAAAAATATATAGTAATGTCACAGGAAAAAGAAGCTAGATTCCAAAAAACTAAATCATGTCATATTTGTGGTAATGGTTTTGCAACAACTCTCAAAAAAGTTGACGCGGGTTATACAGTGGCATACAAAAACTCCATCAGAAAAGTTAGAGACCATTGCCATATAACTGGAAAGTAAATAGGAAGCGCTCATGTAATATTAATTTCAGGTTGACTAGAAAAATACCTGTTGTGTTTCATAACTTGAGAGGATATGATTCTCACTTTATAATGCAACACATCGGAAAGTTTAAACAAAACATAAATGTTATACCAAATAACATGGAAAAGTTCAAGGCTTTTATGTTAGGACAAAGTTTGATGTTTATTGACAGTTTTCAGTTTATGTCTCAATCATTAGAAAATTTAGTAAAAAACATCCCTTCATTTCAATACACCTCTCAGGAATACTCTGGCGACAAGCTAGAATTAATAAAACGAAAAGGCGTTTATCCTTATGATTACATGAACAGTTTTGAACGCTTCAAGGATACTAAGTTACCTGACAAAAATAGCTTTTATTCTCAAGTAAATGATGAGCACATTTCAGATGCAGATTACGATCATGCTAAAACAATATGGAAAACATTTAAGATTAAAAATATGGGAGAATATCATGATCTGTAACTTAAGACTGATGTGCTGTTACTGACAGATGTTTTTGAAAACTTTAGAAAAATGTGCGTTGAGTATTACAAATTAGATCCTTGTCATTACTTCAGTAGTCCTGGTTTAGCCTGGGGTGCATGCCTCAAGATGACTGGTATCCAACTTGATTTAATAACTGATATTGATCAATATTTGTTTGTGGAAAAAGGATTAAGAGGCGGTACGAGTTATATCGCAAACAGATATTCACAGGCTAATAATAAATATATGAAAAACTATGACAAGAAAAAAGAAAACAAGTACATAATATATCTTGATGCTAATAACTTGTACGGGTGGGCCATGTGTCAACCGTTACCTACTGGCAACTTCAAGTGGGTTGATAAGTTTGAAAAAGGAAAATCAAATTACATTGTTGAGTGCGATATTACGTATCCTGAGAAACTGCATGACTTGCATAATGATTATCCTCTCGCCCCGGAAAGTTTAAATATCAAAGATGAGTGGTTGTCAGACTATTGTAAAAATTTAAAACAAAAGTTTAATTTAGGACATTGTAATGTTAATAAACTTGTCACGACACTAAAAAATAAAGAAAAGTATGTTGTGCATTTTAGAAACTTAGAATTGTATAAAAAGCTTGGATTGAAGGTAACAAAAATACACCGAATACTACAGTTTGACGAATCAAGGTGGTTAAAGACATACATCGACTTTAATACTACCAAGAAAACAGCTGGTAAAAATGCTTTTGAAAAGGATTTCTTCAAACTGATGAAAAATTCAGTTTTTGGTAAAACTATGGAAAATTTGAGAAAAAGAATTAATGTTAAATTGACTCACGACGAGGAGGTCCTTTAAAATATGCAGCAAGACCTTCATTTATTTCTTGTAAAATGTTTAATGAAAATTTATTTGCCATAAACAGAATAAAAGAACGATTAGTTTTCAATTGTCCTTGTTATGTTGGCAAGTGTATTTTAGACTTGTCAAAATAGTTGATGTATGATTTCCATTACAACTATATCAAAAACAAATATGATAGAAAAGCTAAGTTATTATTTACTGATACCGATTCCTTGTGTTATGAAATAAAAACAAAAGATGTGTATGCAGACTTTTACAAGCCTAAAGAACTGTTTGATAATTGTGATTATGATCCAAAAAGTCAGTTTCATTTTAATGATAATAAAAAAGTTATTGGAAAGATGAAAGATGAAACTTGCGGAAAGCCTATTGTTGAATTTGTTGGTTTGCGGAGTAAACTATATTCGTATGTGCTAGATAATGAGGTTAGTACAAAGAAATGTAAGGGTGTTAAAAAGTGTGTTGTTAAAAAACAGATAGCACATTACGATTACAAAAAGATTTTGTTTAGGGCAACAGAAGCTCACCATCGGATGAAAGTTATTAGATCACAAAAGCATGACATAAGCAGCTATGCAATAAATAAAAAAGGTTTATCAGCTTATGATGATAAACGGTACATACTAGATAACGGACAAGATACGTTAGCATACAAGTAAAACATACCATGATAGAGTATGATAGATGTTAATTGTAATAGTTGAGTAGCATTCAAGGGTTTAAAAATAATTATATACAGTATTATATAATGGAACAAGAAAGATTAGAAAAGGTTTGCAGAAAACTTAACCATTGAAAAGATAAATATAGAAGAGAATTGATGAGAGGTAAGCAACTCCAAGTAGAATATGAGGTAGTCCGTAATGATTTTATGGACACTAAAAAAAGGCGATTACTGGTTGAAATGGATAATTATGAACGTGAGCTGGCCGGAAACAGAGAAGAGCTTCTTGAACTGAAAAACAAAATAGCAAAGTGTAGGAAAATAAAATACTCCATGGTAAAAAATGATATGCAGAGCGATGATGAAGACTACTGCCCGGTTTCGTCTGACTTTGCTTAACGAGTTGCAAATGTTATGTTAATGAGTTGCAAATGTTATGTTATTAAAATAGCAAACCGGATTGATTAGTAGTATAGATAGTGGGGGTATCAGGCGAGTTTCCTTCGCGGGGTGCTTGAGAAAACTGTTGAAATATGTTGGTGTTGATTTAGGCGTGACTTACATTTAGATCTTAGTGGTGTCAATGCGAGTTACGCCTGAGTCCCCCCTGGCATATTTCATTAGTTTTTCTCGTTCCCCGCGAGAGGGAAACTGGCCTTTTACCCCCACTATCTATACTACTAATCCGGTCTCTATTTAACGCCGGTATACGTGTTAGCTATATCATACGTGCGGTAAACTGCTCAAGGTCAGTTTCTTACAGTACCCCTCGGCTGGGTTACATACCCCTCGGCTGGGTTACAGTATCAAGTAATGATAAGACCCAGGGAGGTTAAATTTTCTTAAAATGTTCAACTATTTAAATATAAATTATTTTTTATCATTTTAAAGAGCAATTATAATGCCTTCTGAGCATTTGATTATTATGCAGTTACTGTTTATGTCCAATAATATAGCAAAGAACATACGATTTTAACATTCTAACGCGTAGCACAAAATAATTTCAAACGGCCAACGATCAACAAATTTAATTGTGTTTGATATTGCCAACAGCTGTACATATAATGCAAATAACGAATATTTCCGTTACAAAATAATAAATATTAAAGCCTTAAAGCATCGTATGCATTGATATTAATGATTCCACAACCAATACTAGCCGAGTCGTCTAGAGACAAAACTATAATTATTGTGACTAGTTTCGAGCTTATGCACATTAAATGAAAATGAAATATATAATGATAGCTTTATTCGTATTTGGATTGCTACGTATGTTTCCAGGTCGTCTCCAGTCCCTTGATATATTAAAAACGCCAACAGCCGATATAACAAATAGATCTATGTTACTTTTTATCTTTTGTTTTAATTTACAATATTTGTAAAGTGTTAACATGTTAATATGCGTTCATATTTTTACAGACTTTTAATTCCTGAGCAGTAGGACTATACGGTGATTAGTTACGGTCACGAATGTCGATTATATGTCTCTTCGTGTATGGTCGAATGAATGATTCCAAGAAGAGATTCGAAAAAGCGAAAACAGCAAAGGAACAAAGAAGCGAAGGAAGGAATCAGCAAGAACGCGATGGAGCTTCTTCACATCGCTTCATCACATCGCTTCATCACATCACTTCATCATGTCTTTTCACCCTCACCTCGTCATCACTTCGCTTCTTTGCATCATTTTTTCGCGTCTTCGCTCCTTCGCCCTTTCACAAAGATGCTAAGAAACGAAGTTGGTGATTTGACCCTAACTAGCCACCATACAACTAAGGATTTTTTATGGCACTGTAAAACAATCTAAGCTTGAATAATGTATCACGAAGAGAACTAGTACCTGTTATTTGCTTTTATTCGAAAATTCATTAGTCTCGGTATGCCAAGACCGTAGCATGCATGCATATGTCTTACTTGTAGATAACGGTCTGGGCAGCCAGATTATACCAAATAAAGCGCCCACTAGCGATTAACCGATTTTATTCCCGCGTGATTTTTATGACGTCATATTGTAAATAATCGTAACAACGCCACTCGATAATACGCCCGTTATACTCTTGACGTCATTTGCTGCTTCTCACAAGTTAAAAGAAAAAACAACAACATTTAATTAACTTGAAAATACGTTTCATGAAAGTTTTATAGAATCTCTCAAAGTCTCGCCAAAATCGTTCCTAACGTGAGGGGCGATTTTAAACTTCCTTTTTTCTCCAGGCCTTGGTTCCGAAGAACATAGCGTGGCGAAGAAATCAAAGGCAGGCCGGGTGACCGAGGCTAAACATTCATGTCCATACAAGCTACATACACTAGCAATGTATGCCCGTTACCATATGCCACACCTTAGTTAAAAGGTCCAATACGAATTCGAAACGATCGCTATGAGGATTACTTTTCGTATAGATAAATATTGCAGCGAGCATTTATATCCACAGATACATAATTATGCACTAGTTACACTGGATAGCAAATTGGAGTTATTGAAATTACAACAGAGGCGGTTATTATATCCATATTTACAGCAGAGGCGGTTATTATATCCATATTTACAGCAGAGGTGGTTATTATATCTATAGTTACATATCTATAGTTACAGCAGAGGCGGTTATTATATCCATATTTACAGCAGAGGCGGTTATTATATCCATATTTACAGCAGAGGCCGTCATTATATCTATAGTTACAGCAGAGGCGGTTATTATATCCATATTTACAGCAGAGGCGGTTATTATATCCATATTTACAGCAGAGGCGGTTATTATATCTATAGTTACATATCTATAGTTACAGCAGAGGTGGTAATTATATCCATATTTACAGCAGAGGCGGTTATTATATCCATATTTACAGCAGAGGCGGTTATTATATCTATAGTTACAGCAGAGGCGGTTATTATATCCATATTTACAGCAGAGGCGGTTATTATATCCATATTTACAGCAGAGGCGGTTATTATATCTATAGTAACATATCTATAGTTACAGCAGAGGCGGTTATTATATCCATATTTACAGCAGAGGCGGTTATTATATCCATATTTACAGCACAGGCGGTTATTATATCTATAGTTACAGCAGAGGCGGTTATTATATCCATATTTACAGCAGAGGCGGTTATTATATCCATATTTACAACAGAGGTGGTTATTATATATATAGTTACAACAGAGGCGGTTATTATATCTATATTTACAGCAGAGGCGGTTACTATATCTATAGTTACAACAGAGGCGGTTATTATATCTATAGTTACAGCAGAGGCGGTTATTATATCTATAGTTACAACTGAGGCGGTTATTATATCTATAGTTACAACAGTGGCGGTTATTATATCTATATTTACAGCAGATGCGGTTATTATATCTGTAGTTACAGCAGAGGTGGTTATTATATCTATATTTACAGCTGAGGGGGTTATTATATCTATATTTACAGCAGAGGCGGTTATTATATATATAGTTACAGCAGAGGCGGTAATTATATCTATATTTACAGCAGAGACGGTTATTATATCTATATTTACAGCAGAGACGGTTATTATATCTATATTTACAGCAGATGCGGTTATTATATCTATATTTACAGCAGAGGCGGTTATTATATCTATAGTTACAACAGATGCGGTTATTATATCTATATTTACAGCAGAGGCGGTTATTATATCTACAGTAACAGCAGAGGCGGTTATTATATCTACAGTTACAGCAGAGGCGGTTATTATATCTACATTTACAGCTTTACAGCAGAGGTGGTTATTATATCTACAGTTACAGCAGAGGAGGTTATTATATCTATAGTTACAGCAGAGGCGGTTATTATATCTATAGTTACAGCAGAGGCGGTTATTATATCTATAGTTACAGCAGAGGCGGTTATCATATCTATAGTTACAGCAGAGGCGGTTATTATATCTATTATATCTATAGTTACAGCAGAGGTGGTTATTATATCTATATTTACAGCAGAGGCGGTTATTATATCTAAAGTTACAGCAAAGGCGGTTATTATATCTATATTTACTGCAGAGGCGGTTATTATATCTATAGTTACATATATATAGTTACAGCAGATGCGGTTATTATATCTATATTTACAGCAGTGGCGGTTATTATATTTATAGTTACAGCGGATGCGGTTATTATATCTATATTTACAACAGAGGCGGTTATTATATCTATAGTTATAGCAGAGGCGGTTATTATATCTATATTTACAGCAGAGGCGGTTATTATATCTATAGTTACAACAGAGGCGGTTATTATATCTATATTTACCGCAGAGGCGGTATTATATCTATAGTTACAGCAGAGGCAGTTATTATATCTATAGTTACAGCAGATGCGGTTATTATATCTATAGTTACAGCAGATGCGGTTATTATATCTATAGTTACAGCAGAGGAGGTTTTTATATCTATAGTTACAGCAGAGGCGGCTATTATATCTATAGTTCCAGCAGAGGCGGTTATTATATCTATAGTTACATCAGAGGCTGTTATTATATCTACAGTTACATCAGAGGCGGTTATTATATCTATAGTTACGGCAGAGGCGTCTATAGTTACAGCAGAGGCGGTTATTATATTTATAGTTACAGCAGAGGCGGTATTATATCTATATTTACAGCAGAGGCGGTTATTATATCTATAGTTACAGCAGAGGCGGTTAATATATCTATAGTTGCAGCAGAGGCTGTTATTATATCTACAGATACAGCAGAGACGGATATTATATCTACAGTTACAGCAGAGGCGGTTATTATATCTACAGTTACAGCAGAGGATGTTATTATATCTACAGTTACGGCAGAGGCGGTTACTATATCTACAGTTACGGCAGAGGCGGTTATTATATCTACATTTACGGCAGAGGTGGTTATTATATCTACAGTTACGGCAGAGGCGGTTATTATATCTATAGTTACAGAAGAGGCGTTTATTATATCTATAGTTACAGCAGAGGCGGTTATTATATCTATATTTACAGCAGAGGCGGTTATTATATCTATAGTTACAGCAGAGGCGGTTATTATATCTGTAGTTACAGCAGAGGCGGTTATTATATCTACATTGACAGCAGAGGTGGTTATTATATCTACAGTTACAGCAGTGGTGGTTATTATACCTACAGTTACAGCAGAGGTGTTTATTATATCTACAGTTACAGTAGAGGAGGTTATTATATCTACAGTTACAGCAGCGGAGGTTATTATATCTATAGTTACAGCAGAGGCGGTTATTATATCTATAGTTACAGCAGAGGCGGTTATTATATCTATATTTACAGCAGAGGCGGCTATTATATCTATACTTACAGCAGAGGCGGTTATTATATCTATAGTTACAGCAGAGGCGGTTTTTATATCTATTATATCTATAGTTACAGCAGAGGTGGTTATTATATCTATATTTACAGCAGAGGCGGTTATTATATCTATAGTTACAGCAAAGGCGGTTATTATATCTATATATACTGCAGAGGCGGTTATTATATCTATAGTTACATATCTATAGTTACAGCAGATGCGGTTATTATATCTATATTTACAGCAGAGGCGGTTATTATAGCTATAGTTACAGCGGATGCGGTTATTATATCTATATTTACAGCAAAGGCGGTTATTATATCTATAGTTACAACAGAGGCGGTTATTATATCTATATTTACCGCAGAGGCGGTATTATATCTATAGTTACAGCAGAGGCGGTTATTATATCTATATTTACAGCAGATGCGGTTATTATATCTATAGTTACTGCAGATGCGGTTATTATATCTATAGTTACAGCAGAGGAGGTTATTATATCTATAGTTACAGCAGAGGCGGTTATTATATCTATAGTTACAGCAGAGGCGGTTATTATATCTATAGTTACATCAGAGGCTGTTATTATATCTACAGTTACATCAGAGGCGGTTATTATATTTATAGTTACGGCAGAGGCGTCTATAGTTACAGCAGAGGCGGTTATTATATTTATAGTTACAGCAGAGGCGGTTATTATATCTATATTTACATCAGAGGCGGTTATTATATCTATAGTTACGGCAGAGGCGTCTATAGTTACAGCAGAGGCGGTTATTATATCTATAGTTACAGCAGAGGCGGTATTATATCTATATTTACAGCAGAGGCGGTTATTATATCTTTAGTTACAGCAGAGGCGGTTATTATATCTATAGTTGAAGCAGAGGCTGTTATTATATCTACAAATACAGCAGAGGCGGATATTATATCTACAGTTACAGCAGAGGCGGTTATTATATCTACAGTTACGGCAGAGGCGGTTATTATATCTACAGTTACGGCAGAGGCGGTTTTTATATCTACATTTACGGCATAGGCGGTTATTATATCTACAGTTACGGCAGAGGCGGTTATTATATCTATAGTTACAGAAGAGGCGTTTATTATATCTATAGTTACAGCAGAGGCGGTTATTATATCTATACTTACAGCAGAGGCGGTTATTATATCTATAGTTACAGCAGAGGCGGTTATTATATCTACATTTACAGCAGAGGTGGTTATTATATCTACAGTTACAGCAGAGGTGGTTATTATAACTACAGTTACAGCAGAGGTGTTTATTATATCTACAGTTACAGCAGAGGAGGTTATTATATCTACAGTTACAGCAGAGGCGGTTATTATATCTACAGTTACAGCAGAGGAGGTTATTATATCTATAGTTACAGCAGAGGCGGTTATTATATCTATAGTTACAGCAGAGGCGGTTATTATATCTATATTTACAGCAGAGGCGGCTATTATATCTATACTTACAGCAGAGGCGGTTATTATATCTATAGTTACAGCAGAGGCGGTTATTATATCTATTATATCTATAGTTACAGCAGAGGCGGTTATTATATCTATATTTACAGCAGAGGCGGTTATTATATCTATAGTTACAGCAAAGGCGGTTATTATATCTATATTTACTGCAGAGGCGGTTATTATATCTATAGTTACATATCTATAGTTAAAGCAGAGGCGGTTATTATATCTATATTTACAGCAGAGGCGGTTATTATATCTATAGTTACAGCGGATGCGGTTATTATATCTATATTTACAGCGGAGGCGGTTATTATATCTATAGTTATAGCAGAGGCGGTTATTATATCTATAGTTACAGCGGATGCGGTTATTATATCTATATTTACCGCAGAGGCGGTATTATATCTATAGTTACAGCAGAGGCGGTTATTATATCTATAGTTACATCAGAGGCTGTTATTATATCTACAGTTACATCAGAGGCGGTTATTATATCTATAGTTACGGCAGAGGCGTCTATAGTTACAGCAGAGGCGGTTATTATATGTATAGTTACAGCAGAGGCGGTTATTATATCTATATTTACAGCAGAGGCGGTTATTATATCTATAGTTACAGCAGAGGCGGTTATTATATCTATAGTTGCAGCAGAGGCTGTTATTATATCTACAGATACAGCAGAGGCGGATATTATATCTACAGTTACAGCAGAGGCGGTTATTATATCTACAGTTACAGCAGAGGATGTTATTATATCTACAGTTACGGCAGAGGTGGTTATTATATCTACATTTACGGCAGAGGTGGTTATTATATCTACAGTTACGGCAGAGGCGGTTATTATATCTATAGTTACGGCAGAGGCGGATATTATATCTATAGTTACAGAAGAGGCGTTTAATATATATATAGTTACAGCAGAGGCGGTTATTATATTTATATTTACAGCAGAGGCGGTTATTATATCTATATTTACAGCAGATGCGGTTATTATATCTATACTTACAGCAGAGCCGGTTATTATATCTATAGTTACAGCAGAGGCGGTTATTATATCTACATTTACAGCAGAGGTGTTTATTATATCTACAGTTACAGCAGAGGTGGTTATTATACCTACAGTTACAGCAGAGGAGGTTATTATATCTACAGTTACAGCAGATGCGGTTATTATATCTATAGTTACAGCAGAGGCGGTTATTATATCTACAGTTACAGCAGAGGCGCTTATTATATCTATAGTTACAGCAGAGGCGGTTATTATATCTATAGTTACAGCAGAGGTTGTTATTAGATCTATAGTTACAGCAGATGCGGTTATTAGATCTATATTTACAGCAGATGCGGTTATTATATCTATAGTTACAGCAGAGGCGGTGTTTATATCTATAGTTACAGCAGAGGCGGTTATTACATCTATAGTTACAGCAGAGGCGGTTATTACATCTATAGTTACAGCAGAGGCGCTTATTATATCTATAGTTACAGCAGAGGCGGTTATAATATCTATAGTTACAGCAGAGGCGTTTATTATATCTATAGTTACAGCAGAGGCGGTTATTATATCTATAGTTACAGCAGAGGCGGTTATAATATATATAGTTACAGCAAAGGCGATTATTATATCTGTATTTACAGGAGAGGCGGTTATTATATATATAGTTACAGCAGAGGCGATTATTATATCTATAGTTACAGCAGAGGCGGTTATTATATCTATAGTTACAGAAAAGGCGTTTATTATATCTATAGTTACAGCGGAGGCGGTTATTATATCTATATTTACAGCAGAGGCGGTAATTATATCTATAGTTACAGCAGAGGTGGCTATTATATCTATATTTACAGCAGAGGCGGTTATTATATCTATTTTTACAGCAAAGGTTGTTATTATATCTATATTTACAGCAGAGGCGGTTATTATATCTATAGTTACATCAGATACGGTTATTATATCTATATTTACAGCAGAGGCGGTGATTATATCTATAGTTACAGCAGATGCGGTTATTATATCTATATTTACAGCAGAGGCGGTTATTATATCTATATTTACAGCAGAGGCGGTTATTTTATCTATTTGAATGAAGTTGTAGAAAATTACAATCAGCAAATGCACTATCCTCACCTTTATAAACGGCTTACGTGATATTCAATTTACGACATTTGTATCAAGGGACCTAAAACTAACTTAAAACATCCACAGAACAGCATGCACTTAGAATAACAAATCTAATTGTATAGAATTGTTTCTGATAGCCGTGTAGATTGCAAACGTTAGGTTTAAAGAGAATACTTTTATGTTAGCAAAAGAGTATCAAAAGGAATTATATAATGTACGCCGTATTCCGTACGTGAATGTTCAAATTCCACTTTTAAATTAGGAGACGGTTTATTCATAGATTACGTTTTTTTAACCAGATTTGTTCAAATGGAGACCCTGTGGTTAGATTTGACCAGCCCAGAGGTGACATATAGTCTACGGAGTTTGATAAAGGGAAACACTTGGAAAAGCTTCTCTGAAACCAAAATGCATAGAGCTTGTGATCATCTACCAAGCTTTCGTAAATCACGACCCTATGTTGAAATTTGCCTCATCCTGGAGGTCACGACTAGAGATATAAAAAAAACATATTTAAAAAAAATGATCTTCAGATTATGGTCCTCTGTGTTTAAAAAATAATAATTAAATTTGGCCCTATCCATGGGTTGCATGGAGTTGAGGTTCACCTTTACCAGTAGTGGATGAGACAAAATTCCTAGGTCTTATTGTTGACCGTAAATTAACGTTTATACCACACCTTAAATACTTGAAGGCCAAATGCCTTAAAGCTCTTAACTTACTTAAAGTTGTTGCAAACACTAGTTGGGGAGCAGATCGAAAAGTCCTCTTGCGACTTTACAGATCTCTTATCAGATCAAAGCTGGACTACGGCTCAATAGTATATGGATCGACTCGCAAGTCATACTTGCAGATGCTCGATCCTATACATAATCAAGGATTACGACTCGCCTTAGGAGCCTTTCGTACATCACCAGCCGAAAGTCTATATGTTGAAGCTAATGACCCATCACTGTCTCATAGACGGGACAAATTAGCCCTTAAGTATACCATTAAATTACAATCTAACCCTTCAAATCCAACTTTCGATACTGTTTTTAATCCTAATTATGAACTTCTTTTTGATCGAAAACCGAAGGCCATTCGGCCATTTGGTCTTCGGGGCTAGAGGGCGTGAGCGGTAGCTAGCATATTTCACTACCGCTCATGAACAGTCTCAATCAAACTGAGACTGCAATATTTCGTATGTGTCGTTTTCGGCCGTTTCCAAAGGTCCATTATCATACTTTTTTTTTCGTATTAAACCAAAATTAAGAGTCACTGAAATCGACCTAAATTTGATTGCCAAGTACAAAGTACCACAAATTCCACCGTGGACTTTGGAAACACCACCAATTATTTTTGATCTTTGTAATAATAACAAATCCATTACAGATCCTACTATCTTTCAAAGCAAATTTAATGAAATTAAATCGAAATACAGTAACTTTCAACATATATACACAGATGGTTCTAAAGATGCAGACAAGGTAGCTGCAGCAGCTTTTGTTCACACACATAGCATAAAGAGCAACTTGCCTTAAGTTTTATTCCGGAATCTGATAATGACCGTTTCGTAATATTTTCTGATTCCCTTTCATCTCTTCAAGCACTGGGTAATATGAAACATGATAATCCAGTTGTGCTTCAACATTTAGAAAAGTACAATTCTCTTATAGTTGATAATGTTATTATTTTCTGCTGACTTCCTAGCCATGTAGGAATACGTGGTAATGCTAGAGTTGATAGTGCTGCTAAGGCAGCATTAGGTTTACATATATCTAATACCAAATTACCTTATATTGATTTTAAAAGTTGTATCAACACATATATTCGTAACTCTTGGCAAGCCTCTTTGGACTTGTCGGTGAACAATAAACTCCATTCCATTAAACCGTTACTCGGAGAATGTCGTCCTTCTAGTAGACCCATTCGTCAAGAGGAAGTTGTCCTAGCCAGGGTCAGGATATGGCATACACGCTGTACTCATTTATATTTATTACAAGGTGAGCAGTTGCCAGAATGTATACCCTGTTTTGCACCGTTAACGGTCAAACATATCGTATTGGAATGTGTAGACTTTGATCCTATGCGACAAAGATACTACACAGTTAATACTTTGAAAAAGTTATTTGATACTATAGATTTTAGTCTTCTTTTAGATTTCTTTAAAGAAATCAGACTTTATAAATCAATATAATATTTTCCTATATATATTAACTTGTTTCAAGCCCGTTGGTGGGCATTTGTTGATTTACATATATACATAGTTTATATTGCTACTTATTTGTAGATAGTTTTATCTTTATACGCTTACATTATTTTGATTTACTACTTCATTATTTCATGATTCATCGGTTTTGCGCACAATATGACCTATTTATGTGTCGACGTGCCATAAAACACCATTCATTCATTCATTCACACAGAGTTATTTAAGACAGTCTTTAATAAAGATTCTTATCTGAAACTACAAGAGCTAAAGTTCTACTATTTTAAATGTAGAATAAGTGTATGGTCTTCTACCACGTTTGTTCAAATGCCTGTGGTCAAATGATGGGCCTGTGGTCAAATGCTGGGCCTGTGGACAATGATTAGCCTGTGTTCAAATGATGAGCCTGTGGTCAAATGGTCAAATGATGGGCATGTGGTCAAATGATGAGCCTGTGGTCAAATGATGGGCCTGTGGTCAAATGATGAGCCTATGGGAGCCTGTGGTCAAATGATGAGCCTGTGGTCAAACGATGGGCCTGTGGTCAAATGATGAGCCTGTGGTCAAATGATGAGCCAGTGGTCAAATTATGGGCTTGTGGTCAAATGATGAGCCTCTGGTCAAATTAACCACTGCCTTAGGAGTCAAATATTTTACATTTATTGCATACGCATTTACAAGGTCCGTTTACTTTCAATGTAATAGGAATAAGTATACTAGTCTAACAGGAAAAAACCTGAATGGCAATGTAAAACCTATGACGTTACAAAAACAAACAGGGTGGTTTAAACCAGGTACTAGGGAGCACCAAACTTCACACTTACCCTACTTTCATACCTCTCGGTATTTAGATGACATACTGAACATTGACAACCCTTTCTTTTCTACTATCATTAAATTAATAATGGTTAATAGTATATACCCTAAAGAACTTCAACTTAACAAAGCTTATATTTCTGATACTAACGCTTCTTTTCTCGATTTATATCTCTCCATTGAAAATGGTGAAATAATTAGCAAAATATATGACAAGAGAGATTTTAATTTTGATATTGTTAATTATCCCATTTAGATGGAGATGTTCCCCGAGCAACTTCGTATGGGGTCTATGTGTTTCAATTTATTCTTTTTCTAGAGCTTGTACTCGAGTTGAGGGCTTTAAGCTTCGTAATATTTGTATAACTAAAAAGCTACTCAATCAGGGCTACTGTCGTATGGTCGAATATCTTAAACCGTTTACGAATAATTAATAAAGTATACATTGATCCAGCATGTTGTTTTTGATATATTATCCGTTTCATTCTAAGGGAAGTAATCTATTCTTTGATCAGTTAGTCAGTCCTTGTCCTATACACACTATCCGATACTCATTGTTCAGTATATTAATACCCAGTCCCGTTTACTAACCTGTCACCCGTGACTATACGACATCGACGTGAGTGATCAATTACAATGCTTCGTTGCATTTGCCATTTGCGCCTGTTGACGTATAGACGCTTCTGTATAGTTTGGGATAAATATATGATATATCTATGATATATCTATGATATCTATGATCTATCAGTAATTAGATCATGCTTTGTACCCTGAATCTCGTATTATGTAATTAGCTTAATACACAATTATTAATATGTTACTAAGGAATCATTTCATACCATTTCTCATTGTGTGTATGAATATAAATAGTGCCTTCATGTATGTGATTATGTAATGGCATTTGCCATTTACGCCTATTGACGTATAGACGCTTTTATATATTTTGTGATAAATATATGATATATCTATGATATATGCTTTCAGTTCTTCTTCCGGCTTCCATTCAGAGAAGGCTGTACCCCTTCCCCATGTATACAATCAAATAGTGTTGCCACGCAATATCTTGTCGGCACAATCAAACTCCACCGACTGAGCCAACCGTGACACTACCGTTACCATAAACGTCGTAAAACCTTTGCAAAATTTTATTATCGTAACCCTGATCTTCTTTACAAATATAAAAGAAATTTAAGAACTCTTCTGTGACAAGGCCCAGACCAACTTGGAGTGGTCAAAGTTGATTTGCAGTGGATGAAGAGGTATATATAAAGTGGACCACAGTTGGAGTCCACTCCAAATGACTCCAGTGATATTTGTAAATGTTAACTGTCCACTACAAATGACTCCACAGATATATAGTATTGTATCTACTCACTCCAAACCACTACCAAGAGATGTATTAAAGTATCTATCCACTCCAACTACAAAGAGATGATCTGATTTTTGTCCACACCAGGTGACTGCACACTGAGGTTTCTTTTTCAAAGTATTTCTACTTGTTCATTTAATACAGCATGTAATTTGTCATGGTGTATTTTTTAATTAAGTATCTAGCATTTTTGTTTACCGTTTGCTTCAATGAGGATTTTGTAGTTACTGATATAAAAGGCTATAAACATACTGTGTTGTTTATAATGCTTATTCACTGAACAAAACAAAATGTTTCAACAGTTATTCATTTTGATAATGAAAAACACAACACAAAATCTGCGGACTTGTACATCGTGCAAATTAAAAAAGTTGTTTATTTGAAATAAAAGAAATGTAGATCTTCTGCATTTAAATGTGAAAAATCACTTTTGGACTTGTATTTTTTATATAATATTTGTTATGTAAATAATATAAATATTATTTCATTTTTCAGTTATTTATTTTTCCGAGATTGAAATCAACTAAAATTACATCTGAAAGCAATCATGAATAATTATGAACCTCCTCATTTGATTTAACCCATACCAAGCCGTACATCTATATTAAATGGACTGTCCTTTCATTATAAACAACAGAAATCGATATTTAAATCTTCTAAATAAACCTATTAATGCTGCCTTGTTGGTTAGAGAATAGTTCATGGCGGGGATTTCTTTATTTACACTGTCCCGTTTTATTGGGATGACAGTAGGGTAAGTGTGAGGTTTGGTGCACTCTAGAACCTAGAAACTCCATGCGGCATTTTTTGCCACTGACCGTTCCAAGGCGGTAGACCTATTGTCAACCCTTTTGTGTTTGTGATGTCTTACTTGGCCATTTTTTCATCTTTAAAGTTGTTGTGTTTTTTTTGTTGTTTTTTGGCCCACCTTCTTAAGCCTTTTTATCTGCTCCTTTCTTTCGCTTTCTCTCTCTCCGTCTTCCGCCAGCTCTGCTTTTGTCCCTCCTACTGGATGATGATCTGTTTTGACCTACTTTCTGCTGGAGCCTCGCTGTATATTCCGTTATACTCTCGCTGTTCACCCGCAGTTCACCTGATGTTTCTCTTTTTTCCTTTGGATCGCACTGTTTCTGGGACATTGCTGATATGTCATGTTATTGTCTATTGCTGTGAAACAGCCTCCCCATAGTACTCTATTTTATTCCATTCAAGCTACTATGCCACTACTAGGCTACTGGCCATTGCATACTTTAGACGCGCCATACGAATAACCAACGACTTTCTGTCTACATCTTCCCTATCCCTATTCGGTGAACGTCGGCCTAACATCGTCACAAGACAGCAGTGGGCTACTAACTACTCATGAAGCAAATTTCAGGGCTGAGAAGGTGGATTTTTGCAGAAATGGTGATGAATGATAAGCAATGAAACATGAAATGGAGAGACCAGCATCTGGCGGGGTTTGAACCCACGACCTCCCGCGTGTGGGCCCAGCGCTCTACCACTGGGCAATAGAGGCCTCACGAAAAGTTGTTCTTTGTTTCTATGTGTTTTTGTCGACCTTGAATGATACTTTTCCTGTTCGATAGTTATTTCTAATCCTTGTCAGTATGGGGTCGGAGAACGTGCAACGTATAATATTTGAATTATGGAAGCAGAGTTAAACAAGGATCTGTTCGAATGGAAATTTTGCCTGCTTCCTCGTCAGTTACCATAAGTGAAGAAATGGATTTAGAGCTGAGACAAGAAAGCATCGAGTGCTTTCCAGACTGTTTAAAAATAGTATGTAAATCAGCCACTGACATAGTAATACTTGATTTCAGTTTGATGTTACCATTGCTTCTATATCCATTAGACCTAAATTTACGTTTTCGAATGGAACATATAGCAAAAATGTCAATATAAGGCTCTTTTAAATATTTCCTTGTTGATAAATATTATCATTAAGGCCCAATGGAAATGCTGTTTGCAAGTTCTTCATCCACTTTAGTTCTGCTATATGTCTAGCTTTTATTTTAAAGCTTTTGGTTGCATCATTATCATAAATTATATATTCAACAGGTTGAACAGTGATGTTACTAAAAAAAAGAAAGTTATAAAAATCGGACAGGGAAAGTAGCATTCAATGACGACAGTCAATCACAAAAACAAACACGCAAACAGACAAACGAGAAGGCAAAAGTAATAAAAAAGAATGCAAACGACATCACAAACACAAAAGGGTTGACAATAGGGCTTCCGCCTTGGAACGGTCACTGGCCAAAAAGGCCACTGGGGGTTTAAACCAGGTTCTATGGTGCACCAAACCTCACACTTACCCTATTGTCATCTCAATTAAACGGGACAGTGTAAATAAAGAAATCCCCGCCATAAAATATTCTCTAACCAACAGCGTTAAAAGGCAATATAAGTAAAACACCTAGATGCTCGTGTATATATAAATACAAAAAAAGCCTAGAAAGCCACTTAAAGGTACTCGATGACTTGGCAGAAGCAAGAGCAACAATAGAATAAACCATTGAGGGCACGACACGACAAGACCGCGGACAAACATCAAACGTCACCGTCCTAATGGGCTTTAGGTAGGCGTCATCATAGGGTCCACAGCCTATGATCATCGTACAATTAAAGAGGAAAGCGTATTGGCGAACTGTAAAAGGGTCCACCAACAAGCATGCAGTACGTTGCAAAATGATAGGGTCATAACCTCTGTTGATAAACATTTTAACAAGTTTAACAAAGATAGTATGAAAGTGATCATGACCAAGAATCTTACGAAGGTTGTATATCACATCACAATAAAAATGACCTGACTGACGAAATGTTGGTACGGGTAATTCTTTAACTTTTTGGGATTGCCTGCATTATATTTATGTTCACGAATCGAACTTTTGAGGAACGTCCTGTTTGTCAAACATAGTGTATACCACAATGTGGTGCTTTTCAAATCAAAACACGAATAACGTGAGAAGTACGTCAATCAACATTTGAAGCTAGACATATATTAAATGTTTTACCATTAACAGTTTACCATTAACAGTTGATTTAATGATGGACCTGCAAGATAAATAATTACAACAAATGCACCTCTTATTATTGCACTTACTTATAGAGGAATCACTTTGCGTCTGGATGTCTGAATGGAGATGTTACGTGATATTTTGTCAAAACAGGTGATCCAAGAGGTGTTAATGAAACTTTTGAGCCGTTATTAAAAGTCCTGGTAAAATTAGGAAAGAACATGGAATTAGGTAGCCGAATGAAGATTTAAAGGTGTAAAACATACAAATGGCTTAGATCTAAGAAATGGAAAATTACATAAAATAGGAAAATATAACATTTTGTAAAAATTCAAACAAAATTAAAACATTTAAGCATAATGGCAGGGTTCCATATCCAATATTAAATCTCAATATGCATTGTGACCTATACTGTTAATTGCATATATTGTCTTACTATATGTTCAAATAAGTGCCTAGAAAGTTTGAACAAATTCTGTTATTAGGAACATAACAAAAAAGGAAAATATACCATTTCTATATAATTTCATACAAAACTTGGCATTTTAGCATAGGGGTAGGGTTTCAAAACAAATAATTTTAAACATGCATTAGGACCTAACATTTTTATTGCACGTTTTTTTATATATATGTTAAACTATGTGCTTAGAAGTAAAAACAAATTATATTATAGGGAACATACAAAAAAAGAAAGAAATTGTATCATTATGGTTTAATTTGTGCATAAGTTGTGAGTAATGGTCTCAACAGATTTTGTAAAAAAAGATAGGTTTTACATAAATATGAGCTTTACATGTTATTATAATTAAAGTTCTTTACTTTAATACAATTTTAGCAGAATTGTGACCAATGAATAAATTATTAGACTTCAAAAATGTCTTATTTAGCTATTACATGGACTTGTTCAACTTTTTGGACAGATTGACTTACAAGTTATTTTTTAAAATTTTAACAATTATGGTGACCTACCATTATTTTTGCATTTTCTGTCCATATATATAACAGACTAACTGTACAAAAAAAATAAAGAAAATCTGTTATTCAGAAAATAAAACTACAGAAAATGTCTTTAATATGGGCCAAAATGTCTGTGAACACAAAGAACATGTTATAAGTCCAACAGGAAGAGTAGCATTCACTCCAACAAGTGTTACAAAGCAAATGTGATTCAAAAAGTACATCACAAACACCTTCAGTAAAACAGCACATCACAAACATATATTTGTTGACAACATGGTATAAGTAACACATGCGTTAAAGGATGAAACTGGATCTATGAAAGTCATACAATCCCTGTGGGATGTAAAAATAACAATATAGATTGGAATACGGGGAGACTTGTTACGGCCGCCACACGGCACACAACGAAACGTCAATATTCTCTCATATTGACGTGAAGGTCAATATTCTCTCATATTGACGTGAAGGTCAATATTCTCTCATATTGACGTGAAGGTCAATATTCTCTCATATTGACGTGAAGTAAAGTCATATTGGGTGTGTATGTATACTCGTTCGTGATTGTTGCAATCTTCTGTTCATGGCAAAGAAAGTATGTCACGTGATGTAAACAAAGTTGATTTCATTGTGAAAATTCCCACGATATAACGACAATATGTTTGTTTCAAATAAATATTTTTGATGAAAGGTAAATGTTAAAACATATTGGTTTATTCTAAATATTCGTTTTTGTATTAAAAATGCGTATGCAATAAAAAAGGTTATTAGATTTGTATTGGGATATATGCAGTCGTTCTTCCGAGTTTACATATTTTGCTGGGATATATGGACTCGTTCTTCCGCGTTTAAATATTTTGCTGGGATATATGGACTACTTCTTCCGCGTATACATATTGCGCTCCTAAAGTCGAGCAATATCTTTACGCGGAAGAACTCGTGCATATATCCCAATACAAATCTAATAACCTATAAATATTTATTAAGGTGAAAACTTGAAATAAATATCTCTGAAATCATAGGATACAATGCTCCCGTATATAGCATGTAGCATAAGCGCCGACCAAGTTTGTTGACCCTGGGTTCAAAGTTTGAACCGGCCCTGGGACACAGTTTCAAATAGTGTTATAATGAAACCATTAGGCATAGAGCTCTTATCTGTTGCATGTCGCATCCGATTTCGAAATTGTTCAATTAATGAACCTGGTATTAAATTTAGCCCTCCACCTTGTGACACATTTTTGCATAGAGTTATACTGAACAATCTTTAAAACAGTTCCTCCATTTAACTTACCAGAGCTTTTGTATCTTTGACTGTTTCGCGAGTCTACAATGCTATATGGTCGGTGTACCAGGGAATATCTTTGACTGTTTCGCGAGTCTACAATGCGATATGGTCGGTGTACCAGGGAATATCTTTGACTGTTTCGCGAGTCTACAATGCGATATGGTCGGTGTACCAGGGAATATCTTTGACTGTTTCACGAGTCTACAATGCGATATGGTCGGTGTACCAGGGAATATCTTTGACTGTTTCACGAGTCTACAATGCGATATGGTCGGTGTACCAGGGAATATCTTTGACTGTTTCACGAGTCTACAATGCTATATGGTCGGTGTACCAGGGAATATCTTTGACTGTTTCACGAGTCTACAATGCGATATGGTCGGTGTACCAGGGAATATCTTTGACTGTTTCGCGAGTCTACAATGCGATATGGTCGGTGTACCAGGGAATATCTTTGACTGTTTCACGAGTCTACAATTCGATATGGTCGGTGTACCAGGGAATATCTTTGACTGTTTCACGAGTCTACAATGCGATATGGTCGGTGTACCAGGGAATATCTTTGACTGTTTCACGAGTCTACAATGCGATATGGTCGGTGATCCAGGGAATATAGTCCTCTTGTTTAGTTGATCCGTTTATGATACAAAAACAGTCTAAGTTTGAAAATCGATGTCGGAATACCTGTATAAACGTGTATGCCTTGTTTTATATAAACATATTGTATTACCAAATTGTATCATAACTTCTGGGTTTTTTTTTCTATTAAAACTGTCTTGATGTAAATCACGTAACAGTATAAAAACTAAATTCAGTCACTAGGCGTTGCATCTTACTAAAACAAGATTTTAGTTACTGCACTCTAGACGGCCATAGAGGTTGCGGTATCCTAAATATAGCATGGGCTTGGCCACGCTCCTTTCCAGAGTGACCTGAGCCAGAAGTGAAAGGCCACAAAAATTAAAACATGCCAGATAAATGTTTCAATATACATTTTCAGAGTTGTTAATTAATTAATACATAACTTTTATTAAATGAGAGCATTTATTTTTACCAAATGTATTTTTTAAACATTAAATTGTGAGATTAACCTCATCTCAAAAACAGGTAAATATTTACTGCGGTTTTGCATGTAAACAAATATGGCGGTCCCCATGAATAGTTCTGTAGGGAAAACATGCTGAATTTTAACTTTTAGCACATTGGACTTGGACTTACTTTGAAAATAAGACAATCGTTTTGAATTTGTATGTTTAGTTTTATTTTTATCTTCGGAAAAGCTTGCATTGTGGCCTATGGAAAAGAAATTAGTGTACCGCAACCTAGCGAGCAAAATCGGGGCTACGACACATATCCTGATTATGATTGGTTACAATACAAAAATGAGATGTCGTGATTTTGTCTACAGCTTTGTGCAGGTAGAATATTTGCTATAGTCCGTATTGAGCCTTCCGTCCCGCTACCTACCAAGAGTATGCTAATATTATTGCACAAATCCCTTCACAAAAGTTGTATGACTTAGACAATATCGTTGTTTCATGTGACGTACCAATAAGGCTTAAAGGAGCATGAGTGACGTTAAATATATATCGCGGTGACATGTTACATATCCCGGAGATATGTTAGAAAACAATATACGCATTGGGATCCTACGAGACACAAAACGCCATATAACAGTGAAATGTATAACAATGACATGTATAACAGTAACATGTTATTTAAAAACATGGGCAGTTGAAGGCTACGAGACATAAAACGCCATATAACGGTGACGTGTTATTTAAAAACATGGGCAGTTGGCGGCTACGAGACACAAAACGCCATATAACGGTGACGTGTTGTTTAAAAACATAGGCAGTCGGAGGCTACGAGACACAAAACGCCATATAACGGTGACATGTCGTTTAAAAACATAGTCAGTTGGAGGGTACGAGACACAAAACGCCATATAACGGTGACATGTCTAAAAACGTAGGCAGTTGGCGGCTACGAGACACAAAACGCCATATAACGGTGACATGATATTTAAAAACATGAGCAGTTGGCGGCTATGAGACACAAAACACTATGTAACGATGACATGTTATTTAAAAACATGAACAGTTGGCGGCTATGAGACACAAAATGCCATGTAACGGTGACATGTTATTTAAAAACCTGAGCAGTTGGAGGCTACGAGACACAATTCAACATGTGAAAGTGACAAACCACATAACGGTGACATGTTATATAAAAAAAATGGGTAGTTGGGGGCTACGCGACACAAAGCGCAATATAACGGTGACATGTTATTTGAAAACTTGGGCATTCGGGGGTTACGAGACACAAAACGCCATATAACGGTGAAATGTCGTTTAAAAACATAGTCAGTCGGAGGCTACGAGACACAAAACGCCATATAACAGTGACATGTCGTTTAAAAACATAGTCAGTTGGAGGCTACGAGACACAAAACGCCATATAACGGTGACATGTCTAAAAACGTAGGCAGTTGGCGGCTACGAGACACAAAACGCCATATAACGGTGACATGATATTTAAAAACATGAGCAGTTGGCGGCTATGAGACACAAAACACTATGTAACGGTGACATGTTATTTAAAAACATGAACAGTTGGCGTCTATGAGACACAAAATGCCATGTAACGGTGACATGTTATTTAAAAACCTGAGCAGTTGGAGGCTACGAGACACAATTCAACATGTGAAAGTGACAAACCACATAACGGTGACATGTTATATAAAAACGTTGGTAGTTGGGGGCTACGCGACACAAAGCGCAATATAACGGTGACATGCTATTGGAAAACATGGGCAGTCGGGGGTAACGATACACAAAACGCCATATAACGGTGACATGTTATTTGAAAACATTGGCAATTGGAGGCTACGAGACACAAAACGCCATATAATAATGACATGTTATTTGAAAACGTTGGCAGTTGGAGGCTACGAGACACAAAACGCCATATAATAATGATATGTTATTTGAAAACATGGGCAGTTGGGGTCTAAGAGACATAAAACTTCATATAATTGTAACATGTTATTTAAAAACATGGGCAGTTGGAGGCTACGAGACATGAAACGCCATATAACGGTGACATGCTATTCAAAAACATGGGCAGTCGGAGGCTACGAGACACAAAACGCCATATAACGGTGACATGCTGTTTAAAATTATGGGCAGTTGGGGGCTACGAGACACAAAACGCCATATAAGGGTGACATGTTATTTAAAAATATGGGCAGTTGGGGGCTACGAGACACAAAACGCCATATAAAGGTGACGTGTTATTTTAAAACATGGGCTGTTGGCGGCTACGAGACACAAAACGCCATATAACGGTGACGTGTTGTTTAAAAACATAGGCAGTCGGAGGCTACGAGAGACAAAACGCCATATAACGGTGAAATGTCGTTTAAAAACATTGTCAGTCGGAGGCTACGAGACACAAAACGCCATATAACGGTGACATGTCGTTTAAAAACATAGTCAGTTGGAGGCTACGAGACACAAAACGCCATATAACGGTGACATGTCTAAAAACGTAGGCAGTTGGCGGCTACGAGACACAAAACGCCATATAACGGTGACATGATATTTAAAAACATGAGCAGTTGGCGGCTATGAGACACAAAACACTATGTAACGGTGACATGTTATTTAAAAACATGAACAGTTGGCGGCTATGAGACACAAAATGCCATGTAACGGTGACATGTTATTTAAAAACCTAAGCAGTTGGAGGCTACGAGACACAATTCAACATGTGAAAGTGACAAACCACATAACGGTGACATGTTATATAAAAACATGGGTAGTAGGGGGCTACGCGACACAAAGCGCAATATAACGGTGACATGTTATTGGAAAACTTGGGCAGTCGGGGGTTACGATACACAAAACGCCATATAACGGTGATATGTTATTTGAAAACATTAGCAATTGGAGGCTACGAGACACAAAACGCCATATAATAATGACCTGTTATTTGATAACGTTGGCAGTCGGAGGCTACGAGACACAAAACGCCATATAATAATGACATGTTAATTGAAAACATGGGCAGTTGGGGTCTAAGAGACACAAAACGTCATATAATTGTAACATGTTATTTAAAAACATGGGCAGTTGGCGGCTACGAGACACAAAACGCCATATAACGGTGACGTGTTGTTTAAAAACATAGTCAGTTGGAGGCTACGAGACACAAAACGCCATATAACGGTGACATGTCTAAAAACGTAGGCAGTTGGCGGCTACGAGACACAAAACGCCATATAACGGTGAAATGTCGTTTAAAAACATAGTCAGTCGGAGGCTACGAGACATAAAACGCCATATAACGGTGACATGTCGTTTAAAAACATAGTCAGTTGGAGGCTACGAGACACAAAACGCCATATAACGGTGACATGTCTAAAAACGTAGGCAGTTGGCGGCTACGAGACACAAAACGCCATATAACGGTGACATGATATTTAAAAACATGAGCAGTTGGCGGCTATGAGACACAAAACACTATGTAACGGTGACATGTTATTTAAAAACATGAACAGTTGGCGGCTATGAGACACAAAATGCCATGTAACGGTGACATGTTATTTAAAAACCTGAGCAGTTGGAGGCTACGAGACACATTTCAACATGTGAAAGTGACAAACCACATAACGGTGACATGTTATATAAAAACATGGGTAGTAGGGGGCTACGCGACACAAAGCGCAATATAACGCTGACATGTTATTGGAAAACTTGGGCAGTCGGGGGTTACGATACACAAAACGCCATATAACGGTGACATGTTATTTGAAAACATTGGCAAATGGAGGCTCCGAGACACAAAGCGCCATATAATAATGACGTTATTTGAAAACGTTGGCAGTTGGAGGCTACGAGACACAAAACGCCATATAATAATGACATGTTATTTAAAAACATGGGCCGTTGGAGGCTACGAGACATGAAACGCCAAATAACGGTGACATGTTATTTAAAACCATAGGCAGTTGGCGGCTATGAGACACAAAACGCCATATAAAGGTGACATTTTATTTAAAAACATGGGAAGTTGGGGTCTACGAGACACAAAACGCCATATAACGGTGACATGTTATTTAAAAACATGGACAGTTGGAGGCTACGAGACACAAAACGCCATGTATAGGTGACATGATATTTAAAAACATGGGCAGTTGGAGGCTACGAGACACAAAACGCCATGTAACGATGACATGTTATTTAAAAACATGGGCAGTTGGCGGCTACGAGACACAAAACGCCATATAAAGATGACATTTTATTTTAAAACATGGGAAGTTGGCGTCTACGAGACACAAAACGCCATATAACGGTGACATGTTATTTAAAAACATGGGCAGTAGGAGGCTACGAGACACAAAACGCCATGTAAAGGTGATATGATATTTAAAAACATGGGCAGTTGGAGGCTACGAGACACAAAACGCCATGTAACATTGACATGATATTTGAAAACATGGGCAGTTGGAGGCTACGAGACACAAAAGGCCATATAATAATGACATGTTATTTAAAAACATGAGCAGTTGGAGGCTACGAGACAAAAAACGCCATGTAACGGTGACATGATATTTGAAAACATGGGCAGTTGGAGGCTACGAGACACAAAAGGCCATATAATAATGACATGTTATTTAAAAACATGAGCAGTTGGCGGCTACGAGACACAAAACGCCATATAACGGTGACACGTTATTTAAAAACATGAGCTGTTGGCGGCTACGAGACATAAAATGAAATATAATGGTGACATGTTATTTGAAAACATGGGCAGTTGGAGGCTACGAGACACAAAACGCCATATAACGGTGACAATTTATTTAAAAACATGGGCTGTTGGAGGCTACGAGATACAAAACGCCATATAACAGTGACATGTTATTTATAAACATGATCAGTTGGCGGCTACGAGACACAAAACGCCATATAAGGGTGAAATGCTATTAAAAAACATGGACAGTTGGAGGCTACGAGACAAAAAACGCCATGTAACGGTGACATTATATTTAAAAACATGAGCAGTTGGAGGCTACGAGACACAAAACGCCATGTAACGGTGACATGTTATTAAAAACATGAGCAGTTGGAGGATACGAGAAACAAAACGCCATATAACGTTGACATGTTATTTAAAAACATGGGCAGGTGGCGGCTACGAGACACAAATCACCACATAACAGTGACATGTTATTTAAAAACATCAGCAGTTGGCGGCTACGAGACACAAAACGCCATATAACAGTGACATGTTATTTAAAAACATGAGCAGTTGGAGGCTACGAGACACAAAACGCCATATAACAGTGACATGTTATTTAAAAACATGAGCAGTTGACGGCTACGAGACACTAAACGCCATATAACGTTGACATGTTATTTAAAAACATGGGCAGTTGGAGGCTACGAGATACAAAACGCTATGTAACAGTGACATGTTATTTAAAATCATGAACAGTTGGCGGCTACGAGACACAAAACGCCATATAACGGTGACATGTTATTAATAAACATGGACAGTTGGAGGCTACGAGATACAAAACGCCATAGAACAGTGACATGTTATTTAAAAACATGATAAGTTGGCGGCTACGAGACACAAAACGCCATATAACGGTGACATGTTATTTAAAAACATGGGCAGGTGGCGGCTACGAGACACAAAACACCACATAACAGTGACATGTTATTTAAAAACATCAGCAGTTGGCGGCTACGAGACACAAAACGCCATATAACAGTGACATGTTATTTAAAAACATGAGCAGTTGGAGGCTACGAGACACAAAACGCCATATAACAGTGACATGTTATTTATAAACATGAGCAGTTGACGGCTACGAGACACAAAACGCCATATAACAGTGACATGTTATTTAAAAACATGAGCAGTTGGAGGCTACGAGACACAAAACGCCATATAACAGTGACATGTTATTTATAAACATGAGCAGTTGACGGCTACGAGACACAAAACGCCATATAACGTTGACATGTTATTTAAAAACATGGGCAGTTGGAGGCTACGAGATACAAAACGCCATGAAACAGTGACATGTTATTTAAAAACATGAACAGTTGGCGGCTACGAGACACAAAACGCCATATAACGGTGACATGTTATTAATAAGCATGGACAGTTGGAGGCAACAAGACACAAAACGCCATATAACAGTGACATGTTATTTAAAAACATGAGAAGTTGGCGGCTATGAGACACAAAACGTCATATAACGGTGACATGTTATTTAAAAAAATGGGCAGTTGGCGGCTACGAGACACAAAACGCCAAATAACAGTGACATGCTATATAAAAACATGGGCAGTTAGAGGCTACGAGACACAAAACGCCATATAACAATGACATGTTATTTAAAAACATGGGCAGTTGGCGACTACGAGACACAAAAACGCCATGTTACAGTGTCATGTTATTTAAAAACATGAGCAGTTGGAGGCCACGAGACACAAAACGCCATGTAACGGTGACATGTTATATAAAACATGAGCAATTGGAGATTACGAGACGCAAAACGCCATGTAACGGTGACATGTTATTTATAAACATGGGCAGTTGGAGTCTACGAGTCAAAAAACGCTATGTAACGGTGACATGTTATTTAAAAACATGAGCAATTGGACGCCACGAGACACAAAACGCCATGTAACGGTGACATGTTATTTAAAAACATGTGCAGTTGACGGCTACGAGACACAAAACGCCATATAACGTTGACATGTTATTTAAAAACATGGGCAGTTGGAGGCTACGAGATACAAAACGCCATGTAACAGTGACATGTTATTTAAAAACATGAACAGTTGGCGGCTACGAGACACAAAACGCCATATAACGGTGACATGTTATTAATAAGCATGGACAGTTGAAGGCTACGAGACACAAAACGCCATATAACTGTGACATGTTATTTATAAACATGAGCAGTTGACGGCTACGAGACACAAAACGCCATATAACGTTGACATGTTATTTAAAAACATGGGCAGTTGGAGGCTACGAGATACAAAACGCCATGTAACAGTGACATGTTATTTAAAAACATGAACAGTTGGCGGCTACGAGACACAAAACGCCATATAACGGTGACATGTTATTAATAAGCATGGACAGTTGGAGGCAACGAGACACAAAACGCCATATAACAGTGACATGTTATTTAAAAACATGAGAAGTTGGCGGCTACGAGACACAAAACGCCATATAACGGTGACATGTTATTTAAAAAAATGGGCAGTTGGCGGCTACGAGACACAAAACGCCAAATAACAGTGACATGCTATATAAAAACATGGGCAGTTAGAGGCTACGAGACACAAAACGCCATATAACAATGACATGTTATTTAAAAACATGGGCAGTTGGCGACTACGAGACACAAAAACGCCATGTTACAGTGACATGTTATTTAAAAACATGAGCAGTTGGAGGCCACGAGACACAAAACGCCATGTAACGGTGACATGTTATATAAAACATGAGCAATTGGAGATTACGAGACGCAAAACGCCATGTAACGGTGACATGTTATTTATAAACATGGGCAGTTGGAGTCTCTGAGTCAAAAAAAGCTATGTAACGGTGACATGTTATTTAAAAACATGAGCAATTGGACGCCACGAGACACAAAACGCCATGTAACGGTGACATGTTATTTAAAAACATGTGCAGTTGGTGGCCGCGAGACACAAAACGCCATGTAACGGTGACATGTTATTTAAAAACGTGAGCAATTTGAGGCCACGGGACACAAAACGCCATGTAACGGTGAGTCATGTGATTTAAAAACATGGGCAGTTGTAGTTCAGCATTTGAACGTTTCTCCGACTGATTGTACAACGTTCAGCGCAGTCGTACAGTAAAAATCCAGGATTATTCATTTCTTTTCATTTTGATGCGTAATATCAATAGTAATTTATATGTTCTGTTAAAATTATGAACTATAATCACTCGAAAACAGATTTATTAAACATAATATGTGCAAAACTTTGTACGATATACAGTATTAATGTATTAAATTGATAGTTTTGTTTTCATATAAAAGCTCGGACATCAATATCACGTGACTTACCGGTGTTAATTGATTGTTATCTACCAGTGTAATTTGGCAACTCCCCAACAGTTCATACCGCCCCGACTGCCAAACGCTCTGCGGGATATACCACAGCCGTAATAGTGTGCGTTACCCTTCGATTTTTGCATTTAGTTGTGTAGGAAATAATATTGGCATTCATATGTTGGCCAACTTAAAAAAAACTTACATTATCATCACAAATGGCGTGTTATCATATGCTGCCAAAATATCCACTGCGCAGAAAAGTGGAGGTCATGTAGTACATGTATCTTCTTAATACGAGCCTTCACTGACTAAAAGCTTCTTCTTTTTTTTGGATGGGGTACACAGCCAGATGAAATATCAAAATCGTAAAAGAGCTGGTAAGGTCAGAGAAGAATCTGATTAGTATAAGAAAGAACTTGACTCATGAATGAATGCTCCCTTTAAAAACATACACACTGAGATACCAAACTATTGTATTCATACACTCATTTCAATATAATCAACAAAATAAAAATCATAATTTGAACATGACAATGCTTGAAATATGTAACAAACAGATCAACAATGTTTTATAAATAAAAAGAATGGCACTTTAAACCCTAGACGTTGCTACTTAAATTGGAAATGTATTTATGTTGGAAATTAGTAGATCTATAGATATAATAAGGATATTATTATTAAATGGACAAATGACAAGCTTGCTGTCTGACACATTTTCTTTCCCACATGTAAACAAATGAAAATGTGTGTAATGTTTAGTTACACATGTATTGAGTCCCATCACTGTTTCCCAATCACTGTTATGTTTCACTGCTGGTACTACAATGTGCATCATTAGATTAATTTAAAGGGTCCTCCAAATTGAAAAATAAAGTGATTTTAAATGAAAGCTTATTATAAAAGAATGTCAATGTCATCGTCCGTTTTCTCAAAAACCGTTGATAAATGCAAGTTTTACAGGTATGAAGTTTACCTGTAAACAAAAAAAACTGGTGCGCGATCGATCTTCGGAAAATGACGTCATAAGGGACGACCAATCACATCTCCAGTACAAACTACCTAATTTACATAATCGATTATGGCGCGTATCTATGTGTAAACAAAACGTTACTCTATCTATCTATCTATCTTTACATCCTGCCACACGCCTTCACAGGCATAATCGGGCAGCTGCGCGTCGTGTCTAATTAGTAGAAAAGTAAAGAAAAGCATTATTTAGACAAGGGTAAAAATAGTGTAAGACATGTTAAAAATAGAACGATAAGATAAAAGAAGGTTAAAAACAAACTCATGATGTTTATGGTTTGGTGTGCTGGAGCTGACTAACTGCAAGCTTGAATGAATCAAAGTCTTGCAGTAATACAACATCTGCAGGTAGCGAGTTCCACTGTACTATAGTAAGGGGAAAGAATGAATACTTGTAATAATCAACCCTTGTGTGATTCTGTTTGAATGACATAGAATGACAATATTTGGATACTCTATTATTAGCTTCAAAATAATGAGGTATAGTGATGGCGACCAACTCATGAATCATTTTGTAAAGGAGGCATAGACGCGCATCTGCCCGGCGCTGTTGTAAGGTTCTCCAACCCAATTTATCTAGCATCTCAGTTACACTAGAATAATGAGAAAAATCATTCGTGGTCCAGCGTGCAGCACGTCTTTGGACTTTTTCAAGTTTGTCTATATTGGACTTAGTGTGTGGGTCATAGATTGTACTGGCATATTCGAGTTGTGGACGAACTAAGGTTTTATAAGCGCATTCTCTGATCTTAGGAGACTTTACCTTAATGTTCCTCTTGACAAAGCCAAGGGAGCTGTTAGCCTTGGCTGTGATCCTGTTAATGTGAGTGTTCCATGATAGGTTACTGGTGATGTCTACACCGAGATAACGAGCATTCTCAGTTGCCTGTAGAACCTGTCCATGGAGCATGTACCTTGTGGGTTTGGCCTTTTTTGACCTAGTTATATGAATTACTTCACACTTTGATGGGTTGAACTCCATATCCCACAAGGTTTCCCATCTTTCAAGTCGGTCAAGGTCGGTCTGTAAAGTCTGATTGTCTGTCCTTTCGTCGTTGATCGTGAGATATACAACTGTATCGTCTGCAAATAGCCTTACTTGTGAGGTAATATTTTCAGGCAGATCGTTTATGTAGGCAAGAAAAAGGATAGGACCCAAGACAGATCCTTGGGGTACTCCTGAAGTGACTTCAATTGTATCCGATTTCTCACCCTCAATGACAACAGTCTGTGTACGGTCACTGAGAAATGCTCTTATCCAGTGTAGAGTATTACCGTGGACTCCGTAGTTCTTTAGTTTATAGAGCAGCTTCTCGTGATTAGCCTTGTCGAATGCCTTGCTAAAATCTAGGAGGATTAAGTCAGTTTGCTTACCTTCAGAGCAACTTTTAGCCAAATCCTCAACTAGCATAGCAAGTTGTGTCTCGCACGATCTCTTCTCTCTGAAGCCATGCTGCATATCACTGAGAATATTGTTCTTGTTGAGGTGTTTTACAAGGTTTGAGGCTACTATGTGCTCAAGCACCTTACAGATGATACAGGTTAATGAAATAGGGCGGTAGTTAGCCGCAACTGACCTGTCTCCCTTCTTGTATAAGGGTGTAACATTAGCAGTGGTCCAATCTTTTGGTACTTGGCCTTGTTCCATAGAAAGTTGGAATATTACCTTTAAGATTGGTGCAATCTGCTGTCTCAATTCCTTCAGCACTAGTGGCTTCATCTTGTCTGGGCCAGCTGCTTTGGTAGGATTGAGATTACCCAATAATTTATGAATACCATTGGTAGATATATCTATATCAGGCATGGCAGTAATGTTGTCTGGTTTTGTTGGATCGTCATCATTTGTCATTGGATTTCGAGCAGAAAATACTGACTGAAATTGTTTGTTAAGTATATTTGCCTTAGTGATGGTATCCGAGTGTAATTTGCCTTCAGATTGTAGTGGCGAAATGCCTTCACTGTCTTTTCTCGAGCTCTTAAGGTAGGAAAAAAGGCGTTTAGTGTTTACCTTCTTGTCTTCGATGTCTTCAGGGGTATTAACACCTAGCAAGTCTTCAATATACCTACCATGAGCAAGTTGTACTTTCTTTCGGACAAGATGTCTGAACCGAAGGTGTTCTTTTCGGACCTTAGGGCACTTAGTTCGTTTTAAACGGTCATAGAGCTGGTTACGTTTCCTAATTGCTCTCCGAATGTCTTGTGTAATCCAGGGTAAGGACCTCTTACCTCTTAGAATCTTGGATGGTACACATTCAGCTTGGAATTTGTCCAGGTTCTCTGTAAACTCATCCCAGAGTTGTTGTACAGTCTTACCATGATAACTAAGTAAAAATTTATCCCTAAAAGCACCCATCTTATCCCTAAAGAGTTCCCAGTTGGCTTTCCTGTACATATATACCTGATGTGGTTTTATCTTCATTAGTCTAGGTTTGAGGTTAGCCTCTACACTCACAATGTCATGGTCACTTAGACCAGGTAGAATGGAGACTTTCTCCACCAGAGTATCATTAGTGGTTAGGACAAGGTCAAGGACATTGTCAAAGCGGGTAGGTTCTTTGACTATCTGGGTAAGGTTAAAATCATTCATTAAATCTAAAAAGTTTTCATATATACCTTTATGCTGGCATGATGGTAGGATTGTAGGTGTTTCTGCATTCCAATCAAGTTTCGGTAAGTTCAGATCACCTGCAAGAAATATGGTACCAGGGTGTTGGCTAACCTTTTCAAGAGACTTTCGTAGTTCCAAAAGGCTGTGTTCATCTCCTTCATGAGGCCTGTAGTATGCGCCAATATAGTGTGGCTTAGTGCCAACAACTTGCAGCTTTGTCCATAAAATCTCACAATCAGAGGTAAATTTTGGTTCTTGGGAGCATATAAGTGTATTACTCACCATGATGAAGACACCGCCGCTACGCTTCTGTTTACCTTTCCTGTCTTCTCGGAATAGCTTAAAGCCATCCGGTAGGAACTCTGATGAACATATATCAGGGGATAGCCATGTCTCGGTCCCTATGACAACATCTGGTTTTTCATGGTCTACCAGTGTATGAAATTCTCCCACTTTATTCATAATAGAGCGGAGATTTATATTAAAGATTTTCAACTTACGTGGTTTGTTCTTTATACGCTTTTCCTTTGACTTCTTTGGGGTTGCAGTTAGAGCAAATTCAGGCTCTGATACATCTAAGGTACTATAAATATTTGTATCTGACAGGAAAGAAATTGAGTCATCAAAATAAGTTGAACTGAAGTTCGGTAGTCCACATTTAAGACAGGGCCATGAATATGAATTGTGTTCTATATGTATTTGGTAGTGCAACTCATTCATGCCAGAACATACCCGGTGATACCAAGTATCACAAGAATCACACTGGATTGCTTCCTGCTTCCAACCGACAGCCTTACCGCAATGGCCACATGGGTATTTAGGTGGTCTGGGACCAGGGTTTATTTGCACATCATGCGACAGGGTCACAAGTAATAGACTTAAGTATATATTGCTTCTTTTCATCCCTTTGTGACTGGGCTCCCTATACAATTTAGAGAGTTTATTCAAGATTTGTTTGTGCATGGACACCTGGCCAGGTTGGGGTATAAACATGACGTTTTGGAAATCATGATGTTGGTCACTATCCTTTGTAGTACACTGATGCCATGGCTGCTTAAAAATGTGTACAAATGAACTCAATAAAACTATGCCAAAAAACATACAGGGCAACATCTTTTGTAACAGAACAAACATGGGTTGACTAAATGTAAACAAACACCTGTCAAAAATGGCGGGTGTGTATGACGTCACAACCCTTTGATCTTGTAAAGATCAAAAAGACAGAGACTCAAGCCACATAAAATGCATATAAACAATCTCCAGCACTGAACTCAGTGTTCATAAACAAACCAGTACCAGAATAGTACACAATAAACACTTCTGTGATTGTTTTTGAAGATTTTCAGATAGCTTAGAAAAAGTTCAAGAGGCGACATCGACGCATGCGCAAGTACTCTTGTTGGATGTCCATTTTTCTCATAAAGCCTAAGTGTTTTAAACCCTGGAATATTATTGATGTGTTCGTGTCTTCATCATGGTGAAAAGGTGCTCATTAAGCTTTTGTAGAAAAAGTAAACAGGAAGGCAGTGTAAGTCTACACACATTTCCATGTTGCCGTCATCGAACTAAATGGATTGAACTTGTTTTGCAAAACGGTGTGAAATGGAATTTTTCAGAGCACTCTCGCGTAGACCATTTTACTGAGAAAGATTTTGATGACTTTTATGAAACGAAAACGAGATTACATTTACTCTATCAGTTCAGACGGGAAAACATAATTAATTTTTTTGGTGTCCGGAAATATAACTTTCCAAAATTAATTCATATTTGCCAATGTCCGAATATTTTGAGAGGGAACGGTAAATTAACATTCTACGGTAAGTATTTTTAACTGTGATGTTCGGGGCAATCTCACCTTCGTTGTTTAAGGTAATTACGAAAATCCATCCATTAATGATCACTTATTGGTAATTATGCGGCTATTCTATAAACTGTCTAAAATTACGGTACTCAACTTGGACAAACTGTAAAACCTGTGAAATCAGTACACCGAGACACACTTTACACGCGGGTAGAGTGGGTTTAATCCTTTGAATTTTGCGGTGAGTGAGCGGTACACTGTTTGATTTGTGGAACTGTCACGTTCTAGTCACAAGTGTAGTTATATGCTGGCTAATGCGGACTGTGTAATAGTATAATGGGCTATATGCGATTCAATCCACAACAGTGAACTAATAAAAAATGTGTAAACAATGAACTAATGAACAATTATGACATCTAGTTTATTATATTAAATTATTATATTTTGTTTGAAATGTAGCAATGAACTTTATTGAATAATGAGACAATGCAATTTTAAAACATGTTGATTATTTTATTACAAAATAAAAACATACACGGTATTGCAGAAAATAAATTAAAATTATAAAATAGTCGTGTTCTTAATCCATTTAATTGCACCATCATGTTATTCCTCAAATCGAAGCTAAAAAACAAAGCATGCCATGCTTATAGTATGAAATAAAAAATAGTTCATGTGTCTGTACAAACAGACAACAAATCGCACAGCACTTTACCTGTGTGAGCGAGACCGTACTTTTTTGTTGGTAATGCCAGATAATGGAATGGCCCACTAGCTACGACAGCGACAACACAAAGCAACCCGTAATTATTTATTTTACATTGATTGTAACGAAAGCTCTCTGAACTTATTTTAATCACTCTAGATGTATTCCTGGGTAAAACCAGTATGAAGCAATGCAAATAAGGTGTCTTGCTCAGGGACACAACACATACATGTACAGTCATGGCGAGGATCAAATTAACCCACGACTTTTCAATCATGGGTCCAAAGCTCTACCACTAGACCACAGTGCTCCAAATTGACTAAGAAATGATTGGAAAAAGAGTATGAAAGGAGACATTTTGGAAGTTTTGAAAAATCTGTCCTTGAATTAAGCTTCTTATCATAATTCACTGAATCTGTCAATTATCAGGAATTGTGATCATTTTGACATGTTCAAATTTTTTCAAAAGCCTTTTTTTATCATTAAATTGCAAATCTTATTAACAAAGATAATGAGTTAGAGATTATTGAAGTCCATCAAGTATTTTAAAAATTATAGTGAGTTACAGTGAATTGTTCTTCATGAACTATTAAAATTCACAAATAATTCATGAACAACATGCAAAATGGCCACCTTCAGAATTGCTAAAGTTGTTAAAACTCTTCAGGAACAGCTATGTTCATGAAAACAAAAGCTCACAAAAGTTTAGATTGATCCCACTTACCAAGGGTATTTAAAAAAGAGAGCTTAGTTGTTACTTTTCCATCGCCATTTACAAAAGCTCACAAAAGGTTAGATTGATTCCCACCTACTGTATATTGTCAGACTTTAATTGCAATTCAAAAAGGAATGATTGCTGTAGAAGCCACTGAGAATGCCAGTTATATTTTCAGTAGGGCTGCACTAAATTCCTGCTGGGATCAGGTGGAATTCCACTGCGACAAACGTGAATCCTGCCAAAAATCACGCTGGGGCAAACTGGGGTCCCACACAAAAATCCCACTGGGACCAAGTAGGAATCCACTGTAAATCCCACTGGAATATAGTGTTGTTGACATTGCCTAAAAATATTTTGTCTGCATGACTTTCCAGGTTGTGGGTATATAATAAAAAGAATATGTGTGTTTGTCTTGAAGTGAGAATTTAAAACTTAGTGATGAAATTAAATCCTATGTTCACTACAAACCAACAAATATTCTTCATATATCATTTCATTGTGTGTGTGGTATATATGTGTGTACAGAACAAAAACATGTTACATTTAAAGAAACTAAGGCCAGTTTTTTTATTTATTTGTTTACGGGAATTTTTTCAACAATTTGCAGTAGTCAGGACAAAATAAAAATAAAAGTAACTTTTTGAGACATTTTTTTGGAAAACAACAACAGAAGAACTCTTGATGTTCTTTTCAAAGTGAATACTTATATCAAAACTATGTGAACAAAGTGTAAAGTTTAAAACCGTTTGGTTTACTTATCTTCTGATTTGCTAACAGTCTATTAAATCATTTTAGAATTATTTTATTCTTAGAATTTTGTGATTCTTGGTTTCAAGAAACTTATTACTCAATACTTAATCTGTTTGTCACAGCAATTAAAAGGCTCATTCAGTTCTGATAACACACTGAGTTGCATCATAATAGCATGACGTGATGTCATAATACCAGCGTGTGATGTCATAATACCGGAAAGTGATGTCATGATAGAAACAACCAAATCAAAATATGAATGTTGTTGAATGTTGTTTAACGGCTCATCAACACAGTATTGGTTATTTAGAAACGCACCAGAGAGAGGGGAAGGATACATAGGAATCCGGGAACCTGCCCTACTCTTATTATCGAATAGATTCCTATGGTTCTTTAACGTGATCGGAGGATAGACCGATACACGGGACCGCCCGGTTTACGTCCCCATCCGACGGACGAGGCTAAGGGAAAGTGTATTGCACAAGAACACACCGACGGAACTCAGTGGCACCACGGAGGATTAAACCCGGGGCCTCCGGTTACAAATCCGCCGCGCTACCGACTGCGCCATGGCAGCCCTCAAATCGAAATATGAATGAAGCATTCTGATTGGTTCAGTGATAAAAACTGGAACAATGAAACCAGTTAATTTAAAGCTCATTACATTCTCAGAACAAACTGAGTTTTACTGGACATTGAGTAATGAGGTTCTTGAAACCCAGAAACACAAAATTTTAAAAATAAAATAATTCTAAAATGATTTAATAGACAGTTTTTAATGGTACGAAAATATATGGGTAACAAACTTCCCTGAACAAATTCTTCACTATGATTACACTCGAAGTCGGAAAGGCAATAAAAATAAAATCAGGATTTTATTAAATTTTATTTTGATTTTAATTTGGGCAAAAATAGGGCAGGCTCTCTCGTGAACCAACAAATAAAAAACCCTGGCCTAACCCGCCAAATAATGACAACATTACACTACAAAACCGTTTATCAAAACTCGATCTATTCAGGTGGTCGGTCATATAATAATGTATGTGCCAATTAAAAGTATAGGTTCATTTACAGTAGGGCTGTATTCACAGTAGGGCTGTCATTGATTGATACAATATCAATGAATCATCGATTATTTTCAGATGATCGATATATGGATACACTTTTCAGGAACTGAACAGAAAAATGTACAACAAAAATAAACACAGTCTTATTTTGGGGTTTCCTCACCATGCTCACGAAAACTAGTTAAACCGGAAATAGGTCGCGATGAAGTGTTTTTCCCTAAACATGTCCGACAAGCGTGTAGGCACGGATGGTATCAGGCACGGATGGTATCCGTTGTCTTTTAAGTTTGTTTTTTGTTTTTTAATGAACTTATCTCGAAACGATTTTTAATAAAAACAAAACTTTTAACCTGAATTGAAACCGCGATTGCTTTTCTGATTCAAGCAAATAAATTTATGTAAAAAAGGGTAATTTATTTTTATTTTGACCAATTAACAATTTTAAATGCCTAGTGTTAGGTAGAAAAGATCAAGCAAACTACCATAGATATACTGATAAAAATAAGTTTAGCAAGTAAATAACATATAAATCCTGTGGACCAGATTCTAGGATATGTGTGGAAGCAGTCTTGGGCAATATAACTTGCATAATTATCAGTTGTATTAGGGGAATAAGTCTCAAAAGAAATATGCGAAAACAATAGCAGCATGCGGTAATCTACATGTTTTACAGAAATTATGATTCCACTCTTTTTCAATTGAAAGGGAGGTAATTTCACAAATGGTAAACTTTGGTTCCTTACATGTATATCTTTATAATGGCAAGGAAAGTGTCGATGGTATAACTTGATAACAGTTACTTTGTATTATTATATCTCACGTTTACACTCCTGTATAAATTGCCCATACCCTTAGCATGAAGCATTTTTTACTGTTCACCGGTAAACAATTTTTACTGATACAAGATTGTGACGTCACGGAAAGTATAACAAGAGGTCAATGACCGTGAAACTCTACTGATAGGTTTTTGATAGCTAGGTCAGCATTCCTGTTAAGTTTCATGAAAAATTCGTCAAGAAGTTTCAGAGGAATAGTCGCTACAAGTTTTCATTATATAACTCTATGTAAACAAAGATGGCCGCTGGCGGCCATGTTTAACGTCGCATCAAAATAACTTTCGACAAGGATCAACATCATTCCATACTGATCATTTTAGAAAAAGTCCCATATCAATATCACTTATAGTTTTCGAGAAGTACTCGCTACAAACTTTTTTTTTGAAAATCTATTTTTAGCTGTGGTGGCCAATTGGCCATCTCGAAATTCCGACCAACCTGAAATGTTGCTAGAATCATTTAGACATCAAGAGCAACATTCCTGTGACGTTTCATGGAAATCCGTTGAGTAGTTTCAGAGGAGTAGTCGCTACAAGTTTTTACTAAATAACTCAATGTAAACAAAGATGGCCGCTGTCAGCCATGTTTAACGTCGAATCAAAACGATTTTCGACAAGGACTAACATCATTTCATGCTGATCATTTTAGAAATAGTCCCATATCAATATCACACAGTTTTCAAGAAGTAGTCGCTACAAACTAGTTTTTTAAAAATCTATTTTTAGATTTGGTGGCCATCATATCAACATTTTTGCTAGGATCAACTAGACTTCATGGGCAACATTTCTGTTAAGTTTCATGAAAATCCATTCAGTAGTTTCAGAGGAGAAGTCGCTACAAAAAAAAACATTTTATCGGGATTTATTTTAAATTTTAATCAAAACATTTTTTTTTTTCTCGGTATAATAAAAAATAAATATTGCATCCCAGTGAGGGCGACAGTGGATATTGTCTACATTCGGAAACATAACGTCAACCTCGGCTTCACCTCGGTTTAACCTCGGTTGACATTGTTTTCCTCAGGTTGACAATATACACCGTCACCCTTACTGGGATTCAATATGTATACGTGCTCTATACCTTATTTGTATTTTTAAATATGAAATAGTATGTTTAATGGGAGATAACTCTGATACTTACAATACATTGGAATACAAAATGTAGGTGAAAAAGAAGATCAACCTAAGTCATGCCGATGATTTAAAATACTTCACAATATAAAGTTACATTACATTTATTTCAGCTAGATGTAAGGCTTGCTAAACTTTATTTTTTCAGTATATGTTCTGATATGTTACAACACCCATTTAAAAGCAGTACATACATGTTTCATCGTTTTTCCTTCAATATATCGATATGGTGGAAACGTTTCACATCCTTTAATGACATCCCTAATTCACCGGTTGTTAACATACCCATGAGGCGAAATACAATTATGTGCATGGCTCCAGTTTCACGACCCCCCACCGGGCAAGTCCATTTTTGAACCTGGTGACTTCATTAATTTTGAACAAAATTGATAGTCTAGCCATTGGCGGTCATTTTAAAAGAAAACTGTCAAAATCTGTCCAGCGGTTCTTGACAAAAAAAATTAAGGTTTCGACGATGTTTGGTAATGGCGGCCATCTTGGATGTCGCGCAGACCTAATTTTAGCAAATCTAAAAAGTATTCATCTAAGGATCATCCATGTGAAGTTGTATTTATCACATAGTGACACACCTAAACGAGAAACACAGTCCTTCGGGACAGAAGGTTCAAGCTCAACTTTCGAGCCTTGTCTATCTACTGGAAAACTAATTTGAAAAGCGTAATTGTCAATCTCATTTAAATTAAATCCTAATTACGCCTTGATACTCTCAGCTTCTAGTGTAGAGTATCGTAGCGTGATAACGGGTCTGATTTGAATGAGACTGGCATAATTGCCTAACAGATACTTGTAATATACACCGGGTAATGAACAAGTGAAATTTAAAAAAGAAATAAGCTTACATGCAAAACTGTAGCCTATTTTTAAAAAATTAAAAGGGCCATAATTCTTTTAAAATAAAAGCAAGAGTTGTAGAACCTGACTGTATGATGTTGTCTAATGATGCTGAATACATTTGTGAAGTTTCAAATATATGAAGTTGTTTCGGAGATACAAGCTTATGTCATACAATATACAAATAATAACAAAGTTTGAAAACTCTAGTGCATGCAGTTCCTGAGAAAGTGACCGGAATGAAAAACTTTAAGCCTGGTTAAGGTAAAACTATTAAGTTACAGTATCAGCCCTTTGCTTGGAAATCTGCATTTTCTATGTATTGTAATGTTGCGATGTAATACAGTACAGTACCAAAAACATAAACATAACCAAAGTTTTAAAGGTGTACTGGTCGGGGGCCACTTTCCGTCACTTATGTAAACATAAACTAATTTTTCAGTATGTATCTTGACAATTGTTACTCTACTTTCTATTAGAGTACATCTTTCTGGAAATGTGACACCAAACTATTTGGTTTTATATAAACAAGAGCATCAAGAATTGCAGGTCAATCCATAGTCCCCAACCGGCCCAGACAAACATTTTCCTGACATATTTTATGATGGAGGTCAAAGATCAAGGTCAAGGTCACAATGATCTTATTTTGGTACACGACACACCGCTATCCCAAGATGTATTCACATACCAAGTTTGGTATCTCTAAGTGTTATAGTATTGACAAAACGGTCCGGACAAGCATATTCTATGACAGAGGTCACAGTGACCTTATTTTGGTACGCGACACACCTCTATCTCAAGATGTATCCATATACCAAGTTTGGTATCTCAAGGTCTTATAGTATTAAAAATATGGCCCGGACAGCATTTCGGAAGGACGGACGGACGCACAAGGTGCAAACACTTTTCATTTTTGTAATGCTTACATGTATTTATATTTTGGGTGTTTCTTCTGTTTACAATCTTCAGTGCTAAACGACTGTCAATAAATAACATTGTGTAAGTAATTTGCAGTGTAAAAACAGTTTTTAATGAGAATGACTAAAACTGGGCTTGGATGGAAACTGGCCCCTAATCAGTAGTGCATACTGTTTGTGGTAAAGTGTAAACGCAAAACTTAAATGTTGACACCGCCATCACCACTGCCTCTGTCGGAAAAAAACAACACCTTAAAAAAAAACAAGTGTGATAATTCAGTTTCACTTATTAATATGTACATGTAAGTTATAGCTATTTTAGAAATGTTTGTCCTTCCATGTTTACAAGCCAAACACAACATTGGACAGTTTTACTGATGTTTAATTATTTCATTTATATAAAAAAAAATTGTATGTACAGCTCAGTATGTGCGCTAGGATCTCCACCAGGACGTGAACCTGAATCTCTTTTCTCGAAAGAAAAGCATGCTTGCTCGCACTATAGAGATATGTCCCTAACCGCACAAACTAAGTATATGCAACTAGGCTTGGTACTGATCATTCCTGCCTAGTCAATGACCTTGAAGCTCTACTGATAGGTTTTGATAGCTAGATCAGCATTCCTGTGAAGTTTCATGAAAAAAAGTCAAGTCGTTTCAGAGGAGTAGTCGCTACAACTTTTTACTATACATTACAACTCTTGTAAAGTGTACAAAGATGACTGATCAGGCAGCCATGTCTAACATCGAATCAAGATGATTTTCAACAAAGACCAACATTATGTCATGCTGATCATTTTAGAAAAAGTCCCATACCAATATCACTTATAGCTTTCAAGAAGTAGTCGCTACAAATTTGTTATTTAAAAATCTTTTTTTAGCCGTTGCGGCATCTTGAATTTCTGGCCAACCGGAAATTGTACTAGGATCAACTATATATCAAGAGCAACCAATATCACTTATAATTTTCACGAAGTAGTCGCTACAAACTTTTTTTTTTAAAAAAACTTTTATGTAAACAAAGATGTCCGCTGGTAGCCATGTTTAACGTTGAATCAAAACGATTTTCGTCAATCATGTCATGCTGATCATTTTTGAAAAAGACCCATATCAATATCACTTATAGTTTTCAGGAGGTAGTCACTACAATTATTTTTTTTGAAATCTATTATTAGCCGTGGTGGCCATCTTGAATTTCCGGCTGGCCTGAAATTTAGCTAGGGCCAAAAAAAAAATAGAAAGTTTGTTTCTGGTCTTCCGACCCGATACGACCCTAAACTTTTGATTAGATTTTTAGATTTTTAAGGCATGTTGTGGAACACTCATATTATGCAATATGTTCAAGAAAACATACGTTTGCTGTTCTTGATTTGACTTTAGTATAGTAAGTATTAATTCTAAACAAAAAAATAAAAAAATCCTACCTATTGTTTTTTGGGAAAAGATCAGAAACAGACCTAATTTCTTTTTTTTTTGACCTAGGATCAACTAGACATCAAGAGCAACATTACTGTGAAGTTTCATGATAATCCGTAGTTTCAGAGGAGTAGTCGCTACATTTTTATTATATAACTCTATGTAATCAAAGATGTCCGCTGGCGGCCATCTTTAATGTCGAATCAAAATATTTTTCGACAAGGATCAATCAACATCATGTCATGCTGATCATTTTATCATCTTGACTTTCTGGCCGACCTATAATTTTGCTAGACATCAAGAGCAAGATTCCTGTCAAGTTTCATAAAAATCCGTCAGGTAGTTTTAGAGTAGTCGTTACAACTTTTACTATATAATTCTTGTAAACAAAAATGACTGCTGGCACCCATGTTTAACGTCGAATCACAACAATTTTCAACAATGACCAACATCATGTCATGCTGATCATTTTAGAAAAAGTCCCATAGCAATATCACTTAGGCCAATAAATTTATATGTGTGTTTCCGGTTTCCTGACCGACCCCATTTTTAAGGGCCGACCCTAAACATTGTATGCCAAAAAAATAAAAAAATACTAATACTAAAAATCAAGTTAAGGCCTTTGTTTTTTTATTCTACATGTATGTTTTACAAATTATTCAAAAATCACATGAAAAAATCAAAACGAGATTGTTAGGTCGTAAACTTCCGGTTCGCTTTTGCTTCGCGGACGCAGCGGTGTCAAAGTAAATTGATTGATTATGAATAAACCAGGGATCACTCTAAATAATCTATATTGTGTTGATGAGCCGTTAAAAAAATCAATTAATATCAGCCAATAAAGCCACTCTCATTCAATACCACGTGGTAAAGTGAAACAATGGCGATTCAAACGAATTTGTAAACAAGTAGGGCAATTAAACAACTATTTTTTGATCAGAACCTGATCAAACGGACTTTCCTGTCTTAATGACGACATGACGTCACAACTGTCAAAGTTGTCTAAGATGTGATTTATAACGAAAACAACTTCGAGCATGCAATAAGTTGAAAAATCGAATTTCTGAATATTGTGACGTCATTGACGTCATGATGTGATGACGTCAGGATAGTGTATGACGTTCTTGCTTAACCAGACTCAGAACTCTACAATCTGTGAAAGTTTTGTTCAAATCCGATCAGAAATGGAGAAGATATAGCCATAACTTAATAAGAATGGATGAAACTCAAAAGTAGTCCTAGGTAAACTATTGAGTAAGTTACTGTGAAGCATAGGAGTGGTGAAAGAAACAGGGCTGGTATGTATTGAATGTTGTTTTCCTTTATTCCTGAAACATTTATCTTACTTCTAGCGAAAACCACATCAAAATTGAAGGTAAGATGGATATGCTGCACTACTTTTTGTGAAGCACAGTTTGAAGTGTACCTCAGAATTCAAAAAGAAGGTGGTTACTTTCAGTTTGGAAAATATTTTAGAAAAAAAGCTAGTCACGCCATCATCTAAGGCCCATTTTTGTGTTGCACTGGGCCTGACTAATACCACATTATGATTGGATATTTTCGTGTAGGTTTATATTAACTGACCTATGTAAAAATAATCGTGGTCTGGATCTGTCTGGTATAGTTCTTGAAAATAAAGTAGACTAAATGGTTTATTTGGATGTGTGTTATTTATTAAATGCCAATACAGCTTTAATGTAACCCTATGAAAAAGAAAAAAAACAAAATAACCCCCATTCTCAACATCTGGTACACTGCTTCGCAGCAATATTCGAATGTAAATCGAAGGTTTCCATATTGGTTACGTCATCGCGCCTTAGATTCCCGCCAAAACAAATTTGCATTCAAAATCAAAGTTATCATTCAAATTTTGTAATGTCGTTTAGCTATTTGCTCCATCTATAGTATATATACACGAAAGCAGTGATAAAACATTCATCTGTATTGTAAATAACAAACATGCAACGCAAATCATCAACGACAAGTGTGGACGACGGTCATATTGATTATATAGGAACAAACAGCTTATCAACAGTGC